>JANHGN010027181.1:60000-125268 GCA_024605025.1 Megaceryle maxima
AGCAGAAAATAGAACAGTCTTGTCATGTACAGGACACCAAGGCTTTCTGAGTGACAGAGGACCAACTATTGTGTATATCAACCTGAATAATGAATCCATTTAGCAAAACCAATAAATAATAATCATAAATGACTGGCTGATTCAATAGACATTGAAGTTAACTCCTTTTGCTGCCAATAGTCAGTGGGTCATGACTATGATCCTGCACATTTCCATTTCCAAATGCATGCTTTTACCTTAAATAAAGTAATTTAGATTACCTCTAACAATCCATTATATAAATGTCTTTAACAATTTTAGCAATTCATTTCATGTATGTACATAAAAATGAACTATGAACTATGCACATAAAAATACCTTTTTGATGAGCTATGGAAAGAAGTATCTAAAATGTTGTGGGGTTTATTCAGAATACATACTTTCTTAAGAATGTTTACCATATACTTATATCTCTTACAGAAGTTATTAGTTAACGGGTAACTTGGGCTCTTCCTAATTCCCCCATCAGCATTTCCCACTACAGCAGGTCGTCACATCCATGAACATACTTGTGTTCCCTCCTTCAAAAGGAGGTGAGGACATCACTGCACTTTACGCACCAAGCAGCAACAGATCCATACTAGTGGGGATGAAAAGAATGTTAAAAAGCTTCCCTGGAAGAAATAAACCCTGGGAAGACCAGGAGTCGTTGCCAAGGGTGAAAGAATACCGGGTTAAAGCACTACAAGTGGGGATCAGGTGCAGTGACTTGTGCAGGCAGATTCGCAACAAATATTTTATGAGGTTACCAGGACCCATCAAAGGAGCTATAGCTTCATAGTCCAGTTCCCTGCTCATTCTGGATACACATGCTACTAGTTCATATCAGCTACCATGTTTATGATCTCAAACTGCCAGCAAAGACTGAAGGAAAAAAGCAAGAGCTTTGAAAACACAGCGCATTTCTTCTTTTGACACATCACTGTATCAACACAAGAATAATGGCTCAAGTTTCCAGTCTGTATGAAGTAAAGACCAAGTGAAAGTGGATGCAGCTTGCTCCCAAGAGCAGCTTTTCAGATAAGGAAAAGATTGTCTGAATTCTCTATGGATTTCTGAGAAAATCATGGCAGAAATTTCAAAGGAGTAAATTTTTGGTTGAAGTTACCAAGATCGCAGGTATTCTCAGATGATGGTTATTAATTTAAATGAATCTGGATCAGGTCTCTCAGAGAACTTTAGGAAATACAGAAGCTGTCTTTATTGTGATAACTTAATTATCTAGGAAAGGAGGTAATTGTCATGAGATGGAAGAATTACTTAGATAACAGTTTGACTCCCTGTTACAGTCATTTGGATCTAAACTGTGTTACACATGGATTTTTGACAGGGAAGAGAAGAAGGTAAGAGAAGAACCAGTGTGATTTATAGAAAATAAAACAGGTTCACCCATTTCCTGGTTATGGTCATTAACAGTGGTATAATTGTGCGTAATCACTGGTCCCTTTCCTAGTGTACATTGCTAGAGGCTGACTAAACTTTGCATCTGCATAGAAATGAAGATGCAAATCCGAGTTGTGTTCATTGGTATGACTAGTGTAAAGTAAACAAAGGGTATTTCTATTGTATATTTAAGGTCGAGAAACCTATTTTGTGAACAGCATGCTATCAGCAAAGACTTCACAGTTATTAACTAACTGCAAAAGGACATGGTCAGGTCAATGATGGGTAAGAAAAAAAGGATATATAAAGAGCACAGCAGTGTTGGGATACTGATAGGCACTTGCAGCTGTCCCCATCCAGGAAAGCTGCAATAATTCTCTCTGTGTCATGATTCCCATGTTTTAAAACAAAACGAAAGGGGTTGTATGCTGGGGGGAAGAGGGGCTGAATGCTGAGCAGTGATTTTAGGATGAAGAATATAGAAAAGTCAGAGCAAAATGGATGATTTAATTTCTCATCATTATTCTACTGAAGAATTAAATTTGCAAGGTCATGTTGCAGCTTATTCAGTCAGAGGCATATCAGTGAAGGTAACTGGATTCAGATGAGTTCCCATCCAAGAGATATTTAAAGAAGCGACTGTTCTCTAAATATATGTACAAAACAGCGTTGTCTAGACTCATGTTGCATATTAAATCAAAGCTTGGCTTCCTGGACTTAGAGGGCCTTATCTTAGGCTCTTAACAAAAAAACTGACCCATGATCTGAGATCCACCTTCCCAGATGTACTTTACAACCCTGGATTTCATTTGCCATAGTTTCCATGTACTTTGCTCCTTTGTTTCTTTTAAAAATTCTTTACCAATACCTATGACAACAGAAATATGCTTTGTATCATTCCCATGCCTCGTTAATACACAGTCATCCTAGAACAGACATGAAAAGCACTGGTTACCTGTAACGAGGCCAATGTATTTACTGAACATAATAGATAAGTCCCTTCTCTAATTTGTGTGTTTAGCTGCATTTCCGATGTGTTTGCAATTGACTTTGGGAAGGAAAATTCAGAATATGGAAGAAAGGAAATAAGAGGAGTAGAATTGCTGTAGAAAAATTCTTATAGGATAATTTTTGGAAAAAAACCTATACTGTAGATTATAAATTATTCCTGTTAACATTCACCTTGTTATTTTATTAGTTTTCTTGACCCCTTCACTGAATTGCAGAGAAAGATATCATTTTACATCTTCTGAACTACCTGTGAAATGTCTGTCAGATGGTTTTGATTGAATTTGTTATTAACAGCTGACAGCCCTAACTTTAGGAATCCAACTGTGATATATGAAAATGATATCTCAGGTTTTTCTTTTAGTCAAACCCCTCATTTGCAGAGTCTTAAATGATTCAGTTCTTCCTTTTTTTTTTCTGTTGTCTGTTTGGTTTTCTTTTGGTTGGTTGCTTGGTTGGTTGTTTTTTTTTTCCAAAATGTATCCAGAGCTGCTGGGAGAACACCCACCTGGGTACTAGCACTGTGAGGACAAACCCCAGATTTTTATCTTCTTTCACAGGGAGAAGCATTTCAAAACCGAATTCAGAATAGTCTCTGAATGAAAAACAGAATCCATGTAACACTGAAATATGCAGGAGAGGATGTATCCATTAACTTTGTTCCTTTGTAGTATCTCCTGCCGTGCCCTTATATGATTAAAATAATGTACTGCTTTAGGATACTTTGTGGAAAACAATATGTAAATAGCCATGGCAGGAAAATATGGTTACTTCTGTAATGGGGCAGAAAATATCCACCTTTTCTTACCTCTGACTCAGTAATACAAATGTTCATAAACCTCAGGACTGATTATTCAGGACCCATCTGAGAAAGAACTGCAGTCTAGAGTATGAGCTTTTTCACATCACATAAGCTTCAAGAGCTTCTTTAATTTTTGTCTAGAATATATAAACCTCTGCTCTGTCCTCCACAAAGCCCCTTTCCTCCCAGATCTGTGTCACTACATTGATATGCAGAAAAAGTTTGCTGCTTTCAGAAAGTGATGTTTGATCAAACAGACAATTTGAACTATATACAGAAAACACAATGGGTGATACATCCATTTTTTCACATCTCTTGCTGGTTTGTGAAGCCATCACCTGAGAGTACTCTGCCCTTTCTCTTAAACCCACTCCTTAAACCTTCCATGCCTTAATTCTAAGGACTCTTCATGGCTCATCTACTGCATGTGTGCAGTGTATTTCATCTACTGTGTCTCTATGTGCTAATCTCTTTAGGACAGGAGCTCGGCCCTTTGCCATATGTCTCTTTTTGTATGTGGTAGCACATGTGAAGGACATACTGTATAGTAAAAATTGTAAGACGTGTACTGGACAAAATCAAGGCCCCATGAAAGCCATAAACCATCAGGGTGGTTTACTAGAAGCCAGCACAGTATCCAGAAAAGGAATTTTATTACAAAATAGCTAAACACCCTCCTAGTACTGCTTTTATCATCCGGATTCTATTATTCTAAAAATACCACTTTTAGGAAATCAAGAGAAAACAGATGGGAAAGGGGAATGAATTCTCTTTTGGTATATAACTTGAACTCCAAGCATTGGGGAAATATTTATTACCCTAAAATGAGGGCAAAAAGTCTTTTTGTCTGCGAGAAAAGGTGGTCTGACAACATTATCCCAGCTTGATGGGATTTGGGGCTTTCCCTTGTCAAGGTCAGACAAAGATTTAGCAAATAGCTTTGAAAAATAAGCAGTTGTGAAGGACACACAAACCAGAATTATTCTACTTTGTCGGACACCACGTGTATTGGGAAATTTATCTCGCCAATGATAAGGGATCAATTTTATAGGGTTAGTTGGCAAAAATTCTAATCTTATAATGTTAAACCCATTTGGTCACATATATATAAAACACTCTGGCTTTTTATTTCTTTTAAAGAAAAACGGAAACACTGAAGTAGGGGTATAACAGCTTCTTTAATTTTTTTTTCCTGAATTCTAAATTATGCTTATTCACCCATACATTCCCTCTCTGAGTATTCATTTAGAAGGAAGGTTTTGCAATAGTCACATTTAATTTATCAGGGTGCAATAATTTGTGTTTCCCAATCATCTTGCAGACTTTGGTTCATTATACTATTGTTTCACATGAGTAAGTTAGCAAAGTTTGGATTGATTGACTCTAATTAACTAAAACTGGTTCCAGGCTGTGCATCTATTGTCATGGTAGCTAGCCACAAAGCCCCAAACTGTTCAGTAATGGCAATATAACGTATTATCGATATGAAAACTCCAGCAAGTGTTTAATGTTGGGCTTGTCAGCAAATGAAAATAGCAGTAGTGGAGGAGGGAGAAGAGGGACATTAGGACAAGCATGTCTCAGAAGGGCTGGGGGAAATGCAGCCTTCCAGAGCTGCTGGTGCCCTGATCTCTTCACTTACTGTCATCTGGGTCTCCAACACGGAAAGAAATGCAAGCCGAGCTGGAGATGTGCACACTGTTCTATAAAAGAAAAATCCACAATTTTTTTTGCATGTTTAAAATGGACTCAAAATTCTATGCTAAGCTAGGACCTTATGTAGTCATGTATATTGACTTCAGCCTCTCTATATTTTAAAATCAAAAGTCCTTTTGCTTGGTTTTGTTAGTCCACTTGCATGATGTCTGAATATTTTCTGTTCACTGCCATTAAGAGAATCTAACCACTAATATATTCATCCCCTTATATGTGACACTGGACAACAAGCTGCACTGAAATGTAGGTTAAGAAGTAAATATTCCATTTCGACTTGTTCTTTAGTCTTTCTAAAATTAAGTGAAAGCAATGGGCTCCTCGGAGGACAAGCTGCTTCTGCTGGCAATGGTGTGCAGCACCTCGGCACATCCAGAATGGGCACATTTGAAAGTGTAAAAGCTTTATACCACAGGCTGCCTGCTCTCCAGAGACACAGCACCTGGAATTTCAGCCTCTGTGGATCGTCATATGCAAAACTGTAGAGAACACTCACTGAGGTGCTGATGTCAAGCACAAAGAGCAGAAGTACCTGGACTGGTTTCCGTTGCTTGACCTACCTGTGTGACTGCATTGCTGCAGGCTCCAGTGCCTTGCTCAGAAGCCATTTCTAAGATGAGACTTGTGGCAATCAGCATTTACTACTCCCGAGGAGCAATTCCTCAGTGTGATATTTAGTCCTTGCTGTGCAACATGGGGCTGGCTTCCCTATTTTTAAAGCACGGGATTCAAACCAGGATTCAAGCCCAGACGTGCCATTCATTTCTGATTTTTCTCTATCCTGCAATTGCAGGATGTGCCGTAGCTCTGCTCTCCACCATGGGGAGTGCAGTCTCCCCTTTAAGGACTCTCTGCCCCAGCCTCACCCTATCTGCAGCACCTGCAGCCGGCAGCCAAGCAGAGCCGCTTTCACCCCCTGGTACCCGGCTGCCCTCGGGGCTGTGCAGGGGGTCACCCCATCTCCCCTCAGCAGACTGGGGCAGCCCAGAGCCCCAGCTGCTCAGGGGCTGAGCTCCCCCCCTCAGCCCCCAGCAGCCTGACTCCCTCTCATCTCTGGGCTTTTTTTCAGGCAAATAGCTTCTGCATTCCCATTTGCCAAGATAAGGAGTTGATTTTCATGGCACAACCGACGTCAGCCTCTAACACAAACAGGCACCAGGGCCAGCGGCTCCTGTAATTTTTCCGAAGCGGCACAACTCATCACAGGCCATTTCCAAGAAGCTCTTTGTAGTTCCGTTTCTTCCTCAGCCTGGACGGAGGGATTGAGAGCAAGGCTTGAAGGTAGGAGACACAGGGGGCCCTTTGGTCCCATTGGGTGCACGCACGCAGCTCCCATCGACTTCACTGCAATTTACGTCCCTGGGAGTGATAGAATTGGGTCCCGGAGCCTGGTGCTGCCCCGCTCTGACTCGCTGTGCACCTCCAGGCAAGTCATTTAACACCAGGCTGTGATACCTCTCATTGAACTACACATTACACCAAAAAGGGTCTCGCAGAAGTCAATGGAGCTACTTGTGGAGCAGTTGTACTTAGTAAGTGTGTCACAATCTGGCCTTCGCTTAAGTTTCTCCTTTTATAGGAAATTACAGACTCATTTCCAAGGTTGTGGGGCTTAATTAGTTTATGTTTGCAAAACACATCTTATTGCTGGTGAAAGGGAATAACCATTATGATGATGATGATGATGTGTTCAGTGCATGGCAAGGTCTTGTGTCTGTCTAGGTTTTGCTTCATTTATTCTGTATAAAATAAAAAAAATAGAAGTCCTTCCTTTGCAATCATTTGAAAACTTATTTCTAGGAATGGTGCACTCATTCTTCTGTCAGAAGTGTTAGGGGGTAAAAAACCCTAAACCCTTCTCAGGCAAAGTTCCCCAGTGACTGAGCTCAGGGTGGTGGGAACAGACCAGCCACAGCAGAGCTGTGGTACGAGTGCAGTTTGGAGTGGCTGCTTGGCTGGTGCTTTCCCAAACATAAACACCATTCCCTTTCACCAACTCTGGACAGATATTTCTTTAACCCTAACATGCATCATACCTTTAAAAGTTGGCATTAGCAGTTTGGGGTTTTTGTCAGCTGTAATAGTTTGGGGTTTTTAAATTCTGGTTTTTGTTGGTTTTTATGTTTTTTGGTTTTTTAATCCAAGTATGGTTCTCATGGTGTAGTAAATGACATTAGGCTTTTGTAAATTCTTGCAGAATATAACAGATCATTGGTTTTATAACACAGTCACTGCTTTTGCATTCTGATGAGATTATTAGTAGCAGCCTAGAATACAACATCCCCGCATACTGTTAGTTAAAAAAAATAAAAGTTTACTAAATGGTCTCTTGTCAACTGTATCTGAAAATCATTATAGTTTCTCTGGTTTCCTTTACATGGAGGGCTTCTTTTGTGAGCTGGTGGGTTACATCAGGATGAAGTTACAGACTTATTGTAGAGATGTTCTTTATTTCTCTATAGCTCTGTTTGTTTTTCTACAGAAAACTGGGTTTTTTAAGTATTTATAAATTGGTTGTAAAAATTGTTCACATGCCCGAGACCTGCAATATGGCATCTGAGCTCAATAAATATATTTTTCCTTTCATATTTTAACTGCAATTACATTAGACATTTTTATCTCGTGTCAAAGCAAATACAAATCAAGCCGTTTTCTGATCTTTCTACACATACTGTCTTGCAGCCCTAAAGCAGTTTCATTTGCCAATGAAGACACAAACCATCTGATCTTTTCAGGCCAAATTCCCTCTCTTCCACCCTGCATTGCAGCTCAACGTTGTATGTCCGGCGTGTGCCTCCCCCCGGCTGGGAGCTGGTGACCCACAGGCAGCAGCAACCCAGACCACACTTCAGACCCTGCTCACTGGGCAGAGAGGAAGGGAGAATTTAAGCTTGAGTATATTTTTAGAAGGCTGAAGAGACTGCAATTAAAAGCTGGCTACTGACATGCAGCATTTTCTCTGCTTCCATACTGTTATTAACATACATCTGTATTAACATCATGACAGTCCACCCTACAAATTGATACAATACCAAATAAAGAGCCTACACTGTGCACTGTAATGACTCTACAGGAGCCATTACATCTGATATAGTCAATATTATACATTTTTTTAAAATGTATGAATGCATATTTAACTGAGAGATCTGATCTGCTCCAGCAGCTCTGGTCTATCAGAAACATAATATGCATTTTAAAAAACTGCTTGCATACATTTTACATTTCTACCTGAGAAGCTGAACACAGGGTCACATACAAATATTTCGTTTTCTATGCCTGTCCATGATGCGTTTGCTTCAAAATAAAACAAAAAGAAGTGGGTAAGGTGATGAAGTCCTGGCTCTGTTGCCTTACTGTGCCACCACTAGCTTTCCCATCCCCTTTGTACCTCCCTCCAGCAGCTTTTGCTCCATGTCCCGGGCACATTGTATGGGTATGTTTGCTTTTCATACAGCTGTGAGGAGTGAGCATCACAGCAGCAGGAACATCCCTGGCCCTCTGCTGATTTACACCTCTGCAGCTCATGGCTGTGCTACCAGCCGCAACCCCCAGGGTGAGCAGCATGCGCCCACATACACATGCACAGAAAGTGGAGGGTGCTGAGATGCCACCAGCACCCCCAGGTTACCTGAGCCACACAGGGAGCTGGTGAGAGGGGAACTCAGCTGTAAAGTACTGATGGGTGCATTTCTCTCTTGAACGAGACCACACGCTGTGGCCCTGCAGACAGAGCAAATGGTGGTGTGGCCCCACGCTTGTGGGGCACATTGAGGTGGGAGCAGCTGCTCTGGGGAGCTGATTTTGGAATGCCATGAATGGCATCACCCTAGGCTGGGATCTGGACTTGATCACAGGCCCACTGGAGGTTCCCCCTCGGTTTTATGTACATTGGTACATTGCTGGTGGGAGGCATTGAGTAGTCCCGTGCACCCCCAGCTCTCCTGAATGTGCTGCTGTTCCCCCCCTGCAGCTGCTGCCCTGCCTCTGACCTATTTTGAGTGTTGTGAGCAGAGGAGATACAAGTTCAGCCATCCTCATCCTGAGAGACAGGTTAGAAAGAAGGGGTGCAGAGAAAAAGCACCTACGTATTTATACTTTTGAAAAACAATCTTTGTCTTTATCTCTACAGTGCAGATATTTAAGTGTTAAAAATACAGGCAACCAGGCTCACTCCCTTTCCCACCTGTATCTGCATGCACAAGTGCCCCATACGCTCACTAGGCTCGTGCAGAACAAGGCTTAACTCTACAACTTCCAGGGAACTTGCAGTCACTTCTTGTCCTCGGGAAGTGTTCCTCCTTCTCACCCGTTACTGCCCTCCTTGGCCTCCTCCTTTCTCCCTCTATGGAGCTTTCACATTCTCACACACGTGTGAGAAAGAACTAGTGCAATCTGTAGAGGAGCACACAGCATTAATTACTCCTATGCATCCATGGATGCCATGCACAGTCGTTTTGAGGCTAACTTTAGCTTGCCCACCTAACGAGGATTTGGACTGCAATGGCACCAGCGTTGCCAGCTCTGTAGCAAATCTTCCTCATGGAGTTTCCCTGGAAGCTCTCGCTCCTGGAGCCTGCTGGTTACAGCTTGGGGTTCTAAACAAAAGCTACTTTGTCACATGCAGCTGTGGTTTGAAATTGTGCAGCTGAAAAGCTCTGACATCATTGCTAAAATACAATTTTAAGAGTCAGATGCACCGAGTTGTGTCTGTATTTGTAGTTCTCTTATGGGGCACCATGCGGAAGGTGCACATGCCCCCTTTAAGAGGAGTGTGGAGGCAACGTGTGACACTGTGGCCAAGCAGGCTGGTGCCAGGCACGCCACAGCTGCCCTTCAAACACCAACAGAGGTGCATCTCAGAACAGCCTGGCTAGCGACGGCAGCCGTGACCGCTTTAGGGACTGTGGGGGTAAATGTGGATTTCAGAGAAGCAGTTAGTGATGGTGGGAGATCTGGGGGCAGTTTTGAGTGGAGGTGCAGTTTCTTATACCCTGCTCTTCCCTTGCTTCCTGGGTGAGGGGATCTGAGTGTGGGTGTTACAGGGGTATGTTCTCCTTTAATACTATAATAAAAAAAACACTAATGCAAAAGCTGTTTGCTCAGTGCTGTCTGTGTAAGACCAAAGGCAACTGTCCTTCACTGACAGAGCTTCTGCTCAGAGATGGCCACCAGCATCAACAGGTGAACCACTCAGGACAGTACAGAGGAAAAATGTTTTGCAAACAGTCCCTGATCTTACAGTTATCTCCCTTTCTCTTATCAGAAGAGGAATTCACTGTGGAAATATTATTAAAGAGGAAATGTATGAAATAATGAGGAATCATTTCTGTCAAATGGATATAAGATGCTAATTGGTGATGTGCTGAATCCCAGAGATGCTTGACATTCAAAAAGTGAGTGAAGTACGGCAGAGCATTTGTATAGGCCATCTGGAGATCTACACCATACTCTACACTTGATGAGAAAGTGGCATTAAACTGAAATTTCTGATTCCAAGACCTAAATATGCATCACTCCAGGCTTCAAATTTCATAGATTGCTGGGAAGATCACAGATAAACAGCAATCTGGCACATCTCCGACTAGAGGGAGAGAAATGCTTTGTGTTCCATTCCTTACTAAACTGTTAACGATTGGAAGAATTTCCATAAACTTAAACAAAACCTTCAGAACTCACATTCCCATTTACACACAGATCAGGCTCCTGGAGTAGTTTGACTGTGAAATCTCCGTGCAGACAGGGATATCCAAAGTACCATATCAGCAAACTATGGTACCGTTACAGGGGGACTTGCATGTAAAGCACAGCCAGAAACACCATAGAAACCTGCGTGGTGATGCCCTCAGTTCTTTCACATCAGGATTTCTCTGGTAAGAGAACAAAACCAGAGTAAAAGCAGGTAGCAGCAGTAGGTGTTCAACATCCCCTTTTTCTAGTTTGCAAAAATCTGTAACATGTGTCACTAAACAATTTTTGTTCTTGCTAAAAGTCGCTCTTCCAAAGCACTTAAACAGCATATTAAACCTTAAGATGATCCAGATGGTAGTGTTGAAAATGTTACACTGCACACGTACACACTGCTGCTTTCCTCAGGAACTGCTGTCAGCTCTTCACACTGCTCTTGGCCCTACAGGCTCCACTGGTACGTCCTGAGTCCACTCTGTTAGCTACTGTATAAACACCAAGCTATGAGTGGATCACAGCCCCAGAGCCTGCATGCTAAGAAGTGAGGGGCAGCACTTGGCTGGAGGGTGCATAGTGAGGGAGTTTCAGATGGGAGGCAAGGCAGAGCACAAGCTCAACAGCCTTAGAATTTAAGGCCAATTTTTATAGACACCTCAGAAAAAAAATCCTTCAAGAAAACAAAAAAGTAAATCTGCTGATGTCTGCACAATGCTCTTCCCAAGGTTGAAGAACAGCAATGTAAAAAACAAGGAAGTGTTTTCTCGGATGGAGCAGCTGGGTCAAGTAGATCTTAGACTAATCAACTGACATGGTCAGAGGAAATAGCCTCTGAGATAAAGAAGCCATTCTTCAGCTCATTCTCAATAGCCCTTCCTTGGATAAAATATGGTGCCAAGCAGTTGCTTGTGCAGCCTCTGGCATGATGTAAGGAATCAGTGTCAAAAGACAGGGATACTTCACTTCTCCAAAGTGTTAGGGTGTTTGCTTATCCTGAAGATGCAGTTTCACACCTGGTTCCAAAGCATACACGGTCCCCACTATGATACAGAGCACTGAACCAACACAAACTTGTTCAGTTGTTTCACATTTGTTCACAAGTGTTGAAGGCAGATTGACATGATCTAGATCCAGATGAATCAATGCTACTCTAATTTTACACTGGGTCAGACATCATCCATCCTCCTGCACAAAGCTGGTATGAGCATCGTGTTGTGCTCTCAGACCAGGCCTGCAGGGCTGCAGCTGTGTTCTTCACTTGCTTCACGTCTCATCCTTACATTTCAGGATCTGCTCCTAAACTGATCCAGGGCTAATGTAAAAACATGCTTTACAACAAGGATGCCACACTAATAACTCATCAGCATGTGAGGTGGAAAAGTTCCAGAGATCATCTTCTCTGCTCCTCTGCCACAGGATAGAGAACTGAAACCAGGGAAAAAAAAAAAAAAAAGAAAAAAAAAATTGCCTGACCTCTTCTTTAAAATTCCCCAGTGGTGGCAACTCCATAAGTTCCCTGAACAATCTGTGACTGCACTTCACTGCTTCTGTTTCCAGAAATGTTTTCCCGGTGTCTAAATGTAGTCTTCATTAATACCTATTGAATTTATCACCTCCTGTCCTACCAATTAGTCTATACTCTTAGTATTAGGCTTTGATCATTTATTATTAACACAGATTTCAATGGATTTGTAGAGTTGTCAGGCACACTATTTGTGAACAACCTTCAACTGGGTAATTAATCATTGCATCTGTTTTCTGTTATTGTGATTCCAATTCTGCATGTGTATACGTGATTGATTTTTAGGCACACAAATGGTCCCATTAAAGACAAAGACGCTTGTGGATTTAGCAGCTGAGCACATACTCACAGGTCTGCAGCCCCAGGATATGGTAGTAACTGTGTTGTCGCGTAAAAATCCTTTAATTTCAGTCTTGGAGAATCATAGAATAGTTTGAGTTGGAGGGGACCTTAAAGATCATCTAGTTCCAACCCCTCTGCCAAGAGAAGGGACACCACCCACTAGGCCAGGTGGCTCAAAGCCCCATCCAACCTGGTCTTGAACACTTCCAGGGATGGACCATCCACAACCCCTCTGGATGACCTGCCCCTGTGTTTTACCACCCTTGGAATTAAGAACTTTATCCTAATTTCTAATCTAATTCTGTTATCTGTCAGTTTGAAACCATTGCCCCTTGTCCTACCACTACAAGCCCTTGTAAAAAGTCCCTCCCCAGCTTTCTCATGGTTTCCCTTCAGGTCATAGGTAGGTACATGTGAGAGCAACCATGGTTGTCCTTGGAGTGGGTGCTAGAACAACCCAGAAAAGGTACATCCTTGGATTGGAAAATTGCTAGAAAGGCCAAAGAACAGTCAATACAAAGGCTGACTTATTCAGGGCTTGGGATCCAACCTGAGCCTTGATGCACTGAAGGTATCTGCCAGCACACACAGAAGAAGCTGCAAGAACTTGTGTTTCTGCTGTTTTTCACTTCTCTCATTTCAAATGCAGGTTGAACCCTTGCCAACAGGGAGAGACAACACCACAGTCTGCAGCAAGGAGCCAAGTCTCTCCTAACCCCCCCAGTGAAGCATTTGGTTGGGGAGAGCATGAGGTCTGTGTTGTTTTCTCCACATGAAGGGTGAGCAGCTTCGGGGCTCTTTTGCTGGGTAACTGCTCCACACTCCCCCCACCCTCAGCTCCCAGCCAGCCAAGGGCACCAGGCAAAAGACAACATGCATTTCCCTGAGTCTCAGGATGTATCTCTGTCAGTGCAGCAAGCTGTGTGTGCCAGTGCCTGGGATGAGCTTCAGAGCCTATGCTCTTTCTCTCTTGGCTCCCAAAGGCACAGCAGCAGCACAGCACAAAAGCACCTTGCTCCTTCCCTGTAGCTCCAGGAAAATCGTACTGGGCAATAACAGCACAGCCCCTTTGCTCCAAATGGGGCTAAGGAATTAGTAGGACTAGCTACTGCCCTCTTCTATGGGCAACACTGATGGTGGCAGCAGGACATGCTGAACCAGGTGTAGTGGAGCCTGGGCTGAGCTCTTCACTTTCCTGACAATTAACCTGGAAACCATCCTATGCTGATGATTTGCTCCCCTTATTAACTCACTGCAGGAAAAAGCTGAGGGGAGAGGGAGAAGAGAGCAAACTACCATTTCTCTGCCCCACAGGAACCCTGGGACTTTTCCCCAGGGAAAGCCAAGCTGAGCTTGACCACTGACAGGCAGGAGGGAAACACTGCCATGCCAGGCTGATCCACCCATATAAACTACCACACAAATAGGTCTGATTGTACCATCTCAGCAGCAAATGCTCTTGTTCTGGTGATGTTTGACTGCTTTTGTGAGTCTCAGGTGCTACTTGGAGGTGGCAACACCCCATATTTCTCTCTAGGCTCAGCAGGAGCAGAGGCAAAGGTCCTCCATGCACTTACAAGGGCAGAGAGAAGAAAACAACTGTGTTGCAAAGGGCTTGGGATAGCCCACATCCTTCTGTGGGCTGTCTGCCAGCAGGGATGGCATCTGCCAGCCTCTCACCCCAAGTCACAGCATGCAGCTGGAGTCCCTGTGGGACCCTCTGCTGAGAAACAGGCAGCACAGGGCACATCCTGACCTCACTTCTTGGTGGAGACCTCACAGCTGACCAGCTAGATTGCAGGACTCTGCCTTCCCACCACAATCACTGCAAAGAACCACAGAAGGGACAAATGCCATGGGGGCCACCAAGTGAAACAGGACCCCACTGCTGATCCCCTTCAGAAACACACTGCCCCAGCAGCACTGAGGGTACCAGCTCCTGCAGCCACCCAGCCCCTCTGCTCAGCAGCACTGCCAGTCCCATGGGCATGTCCTCTCCCCTCCCAACACTAGCTTGCCTTTATCCCTGGCTCTCAACACTGAGGTGGCCGTGACTGCTGCTTCCAGCTCCCTCAGATGGAAGCTGAGTCTTTCCCTAGTCTGCTGCTGAGCTAACATCTCCCCTGGAAGAAGGGGAGAGTTGGAGAAGAGGGATAAAATGGAGAAAGAAAACTGGTGTTTCCTACTGAAACAGACAACTTGCAAAACTATGTGAATGTGACAATGAAGGTGTGACTGCAAAAGGCCACACAATACTGAAGTTAGGCCCCTCACTTTTAAACAAGCAATAAATAATGTATTAATGTGCAAAGTGGAAATACAAAATACTGCCTGACATGGCCTCTGATCATGGGTTACTTTGCTACACAATTGATGCCAGGAGGCAAATCTCTCGGACATCTCTGCTAAAACAACTTCTCTCACCCTCCCTCTTTCTGCTCTCCTGATGTCTTTTATACTCACCTTGTTCTTGGCGATAGGGGCACAGCATCCATACAAGGTGCAAAAGCAAGCAGCCTGCCAGCTTTAGATACCAGAGTTTACTAATAAACACCTGAGGGGTTTTTAGCAAGTTGCACAGTGCTACATACTTAATTTGAATATGTTGGATTCAACCTTGCTTTGGTTAAGGAGGAGTTTAATTAAAAGGACAAAGTGTTAGCAATTCAGTAAATATCCCATTAATTTCAAAGAGCATAATTACTAAACATGCATTAATAAAAGAATCGTGACTTATACTCAGTTATTATTTAAAAAGTTGCTTAGCTCTTCAGAATGATTATACAGGGGTTCCAGTTTGCCTTGTTATAGACATTTCAAGTACTTCACAGTGGCTTCCCTGTTTGTCACCCATGATCCCCCCACAGCACCTGAGGTAGGGCAGCCCCTCCACTCCAGCTGCCACTGAAGCCTCTGCTGTAACAAACGCTGCCGTGATGCCTGCAGGACCCTTCCCAGCACATCAGACACGCTCCCCACGCTCCCAGCAGCACGGCATAGGGAAGCATTGTGAGCAGTGGCAATGATTGCTGGCGAGGGGAGGATGGTGAAGGTGTTAACAGCTGCACAATGAGAGTGAGGTAGTTATGTATGGGTTTCTTAATGCTGCTCTTCTGGAAAAAAAATCTGACATAGTGATGCCTCTTTCCACAGGGCATTTACATCACCCTATGTCATACTAGGAGTGTGCAATATAAATACTGCTTGGTTCAATAGGTTAGCTCTTCAGTTCTCCAGAATTTAAATAATTCTCTAGTAATCCCATCTGTTATTCAGAGTAATTTCTGTTGAATCCCATTGATTTCACCCCTATTATCTCCTCCAAGTTCCAGTGCTCATGGTGAGTCAGCATGGTCTAAAAGGCTGAGTGTGAAGAGCCAGAAATGAGACATTTTTCCAGGAAGAAAAGTACATAAGCAGGATGTCCTTTCCAGATGCTGAGTTAGGGCATTTCATTTCGCTTAGCTAAATTCCCCTTGCAGTTTTTGGTAGGTGCAAAATTTTTCTTTATGTTCTGTCAAACTCCTCTTCTGTTGTGCACTGCTGAATGCTTACCTCCAGCTTCAGGTTGCATTCCAGGGGTAAAGAAACAGAAGCAAAAATGACTGCTTATGTTTGCAAAGGCTTTGGAGCCCTATGAAGGTGGTACCGCATAAAATGTGAGCTATATATGAGTATTATGAGCACCATCATCTGCAGGAGAAGCTCTGAACATATTTCACACTCCTTATAGTCTATCAAATTAATATAATGATGAACATTAAGGATTTTTATAAATCAGCTGAAGGATGCAATTTTTTTCTTGAAATCATATAGAAATGAATAAACTCAAATGCAGAGATAGTCCACAAAGCCCCACCTTAGTCTCTAAAATATCTCTCCAAGATTTTTTATCACCCTTGCTCTTTTTAAAGTAGTATGTTTACAGTGTGCCCAAGTAGACGACAGAAACAGTCACCTCTGGAATTCTCCAGTGTAGTCTTCAAGGTTGAAGAGGTGTGGTTTGGGATTATATATATTTTTTTTTCTAAGTGGGTACATTCAATTCTATGATACAGAAGAAAAACCCAACCAACAACTTATCACCCATAGCCAGCTGAGGATGCAGAAACATGTCTCTGATTTACCAAGATTCTTACTCTGCCAAATGTCCTGGAAGGAAGTAGGAGTGACCCTCTGGCTAGAGGTTGATAGAGATTTTAGAGGTGGCAGAGATTATGCTTGAGGTAGTGAATGACCCCAGCATGTTTGAGGGCACCATGTCATAGCTATCCCGTCCACCTGAAGCTCAACTTTAAGAGGTCAGGTCACATTTCTTACAACTGAACTTGATGCAAGTAGGGATAGGGTTGGTTCATGACAGTAAGAGGCCAAAGAAAGCTTGAAGAGCTGTGTGGGATTACAAAGGTAAGGCTGCTAGGACTCAGAAGAGATGCAAGATCTGTATTCTAAATACAACATGCCATGGGCTGTTCTCCAGTCCCACAGCCACATAGCATGGCACAGCTTGCATCTGCACACCTGAGCTCTCTCCACTCTTGTCCATCCAGGACAGCATGGCTGTACCAAGGGGTGGTCCCTGGCTCATGAAGCCACTTCAGCTGTGCCAGGGCACTGCCATCAGACCAGAGAGCAATGAAGCAGCACAGACAGGAGTGGGTAGTACTGGAGCCAACACCCCAGCTCTGGTTTAATTACCAGTGTCACACCAGACATGGCCTTAGGGATACTGTTGGGACCACCCTGGTCTCTACACAGGGGCAATGGGCAGTTTAGATCTGTGAAAATCATGGTGCCTGAAGGTAAAACACCCAGAGCTCTTGGCAACAGCATAGGCTACGGAAGCAGCAAAACTCTGACAAGGCTTGAGGGAGAAGGGATCATGGCATCACAGTGCACTGCAGCTCTTCTCCCTCCTGGCCCAAAGCAGAAAACCAGCAGCTGCCCAGCAGGTCCGTGTGCTACACAAGTGCTTGTCATCCTCAACATCTACCAGATTTTTCATATGCTGGTGAGAACATCCACCCTATACTTGCCTGTTCCTCTATACTGCCACACCCAGTACAGCAAAGACATCAAACTGGAGCAAATTCAGTGGAGGCCACCAGGATAGTTGGGGCTGGAGCACTTGCCCTGCAGGACAGGTGGTTGCTCACCCTGCAGATGCGACAGCTTCTGGGACACCTAACAACAGCCCTCCCGTATCTATGGGGAAGTCACCAAGAAGATGGAGCTGATGTCTTTATAACAGGGCCTGGTGAGAAGACAACTGGCACAAGATAAAAGTCTGACACCTGCACAATGATATAAAGAGAAAGCTTTCTTCAGGAGCACAATGAGACAGTGCCATAGGCCACCCAGGGAGGTTGTGCAGTCACCATCCTTAGAGGTTTTTCAGGACTTGACCAGAAAGATGCCCAAGCACATGATCTGAGCTTGTGGCAG
The DNA here is from genome assembly GCA_024605025.1 of Megaceryle maxima. Classification (NCBI taxonomy): domain Eukaryota; kingdom Metazoa; phylum Chordata; class Aves; order Coraciiformes; family Cerylidae; genus Megaceryle; species Megaceryle maxima. The sequence goes on from JANHGN010027181.1 coordinate 77,937, forward strand.
AGTCTAGTTGAAGGAGAAATTTCGATTAGACCCCTTCTGACCTGAATTATCCTGTGATCTGATAGAAAGCTTCTTCCTTGCAGAAGCAATAACTATGGCTAAACAGATTTCCACATCATGTTTACAAAAAAAAAAAAAGATGTTTTTGCAGGATAAGGAAGATTTCAGAAGAGTTTTTTTTCTAAAACCCCTTTTTGTGACTTATTCAAACTTTGTAAAAAAAAGCCATAGTGTTCCTATGAGATAAAATGGAAACTGTTAGGAAGTTGATTTGCATAGAAAGAGGGGGTATTTTGAAGGAAAAAAAATAAAGCATTGGGTGCTCAGCAGGTACTAATTGGGTGGTTAGTTGGGAAGAAACTGCTTCCCCCAGGTACTGGGATAAGGCAGCACAGAAATGACTTGAAATATGGATGTGACCCAATACCTCCCTTTTAATTCAATCTTTTTCCAGCCCATCGCTGGAATTTACACAACGTTTTATTGACTATGGTATCAGAAGCTATCAATTTGCTGCAGCCTCATAAAAATAAAATAGTGATACAGAAGAGAAACTGCTGTGTCAGACACACTTCAGCTATTCCCAGCTTTCCTCGACCCCTTCATCTACCCTCTCATCATAAACATCACTATTTTGTTTGCTTCTTGCTTCTCCTAACCATTAAAACATGGATACAAAAAACATAGCCCAGAAGCTGTTAACACAAGACCCAGAAATGTGTCAAATATTCGCTGTCTGAAATATTTGTTGGCTCCAACTAGTAGGAAGGAACAAGCCAGCAAGCAAACAGCATAAAACCAGGTGTGTTTGGGGTAAAGAGAGATAAAAGCAGAGCTATGTAGATAAAGTGGAGCAAGAGTGTTGTCTCATACCATGATTGCTGTGGTAATTACCCTTTTTAACGCATATTAGTGCAAACAGCTGTGCAAAATTCATATAAATGGTGCAATATAAGTAATACTCTAATTAAAAAAATAACAAGGCTTTTTTTTTTTTTTTCAAGGAGTTAAACATATCTTGTTCACCATGCTTGATACACTATGATATGAATACCTCCCAAGGAAAAGTAACGAGGTACACTGTAACCATTTACCTCTTGATTTAATTCCATAGGTATTAAAAATACCTTCTTTTGATGAATTCAATAGTATGCTTTGGAACAACACCTTCATTTTAGCCCTGAAAAATCATGGGTCTTCTGCAATACCACTGCTGTTTGACATACTTTACGCATGGCCGCACATCAGCAACGTAACATTTAACCAAAAATAAAATAGCTTCAGCTTTGGGGAGTTCTAATGCTTCTGTTGGGACCACGTGTCATGATTTTACCTCTGCCAGTAGCTAAGCACCACCCTACAGATACTCACCCACCCCTTCCCCCCACCCTCCACACCCCCTCCTGCAGGACAGGAAGGAGAATGGGGAGGAAAAAAAGAAAGGTGAGAGCCCAAGGGATGAGAAAAAGACAATTTAATAAAACAACACAAAGACTGGAGAAAACAACCACCCTGATGAAAGGACAAACAAAAAGAGTAACAGAAGCCAGGAAGACTCTACCTGTGTCCAAGATGCTACTTTCCCTGCTCCAGCCACACTGAATCCACAGACCAAAGTAAATTGAAAACAGGAGCCCAGCCCTCCCCCTATACAGGGGGCAGATGTCAGTATGGTATGGAACATCCCCCTGGCTGGTTGGGTTATCTCAGCTGTGGCCCCTCCCAGCTGCAGCCCCTCCCAACTGCTTGGGCCAGCAGCTGCTGGGGATAATGAACCCAAACCCAACCCAGGACACTTTGCAAAGTGACTCTGATAAAATATATTTAGTAGCAGGAGCTGCAGGCTTTTGGACAAAAATCATGGTTCTGGATGACTTGAAGGAACTGCATGAGGTTCCAGGAGGTGCTGCAGCATTCTGTTTTCTGCAAAGAGACAAAAATGTTTAGGACAAAGCATAAGAAGAGATCCTAAGCCTATATTTTAGGATCTGTGCTTAATAACAACTCGAGGGGAAGCCCTGGAGTGTGGAGCCTCTGATAACCTGGGGCTCAGACACTGGGGTTTGCAAACCTCCCCAGGAAGTTTTGAATCCTTCAGTATGTGCACTTGCTGATGAGAATTGTTCCCTTAAGTGTATGCCCAAAGAGATAAACTTTATTCTGTATGCCAACTTTATGATGTCATAAAAGTTTGTGTTTGAGGTACCTTACTGATTATCTATTAGGTGGAAGAAAAAGAATGAAACAAACAATTAAATAGTAGCTCTCATATCTATATCTTAGCTTAACTGGTAATTGAAAAATGGTCCACATTTTTCCCCTCCCCCACCCATTTCCATGCAGTATTTCAAGAACTCTGTCCAAGAATATCACTGTATGAAAAAAAAAAAAAAAACCAAAAAAAACCCACCATCTCAAAATTATTAAAATCTCTGTGGGAATTCATGATTAATTTTAAGGCCTGGCAGATTAAAATACATTATTATGTACACTCTAGTGCATCCTTTCAGATATTTTCAGAATCTGATTTTGCTCTCTTGATACACACCAATGATTCTACATGTATCTAGTAGATTGCAAGGAATAGATTAGCATTAAAGAGGCAGTATTGTGTTGTTAGGTTGTTATGTGTAACTTGTGCTCATACATTAAGAAAAATGTAGCTGGCATTCCCTTGGACATGACCAGACCCCTTAAAAAAAGGAGAGAATTATTAATAGTTGGTTGTAATGCATTTGTAGAGCACTTCTGAAATTTTGACCTTTAGTACATTAACTGGCTGTTTTTATCCAGCTCCCAGGCAGAGTAAGATCTACAGTATCCTGCTTAGGAAATGGAAATAATGGGCTTATTAGTAGGACTTGTTAAACCTTCAGTTCCTGAACGTTCTACCTTTAGCTCTGGACCTAGCTTTGCAATCAGGCTATCACTCTAAACAGCAAAATCAACAGCATTCAAAGTCAAGAAGACAGAAAAAAAAAGTGTGTTTTTTTTTTTTTCTTTGGAACAGACTGACCACATTGTTCAATACTGCACAGTCATTCATTCACAGTGTAGCTTTAGAAATGTTAAGGCTCCAGCTTCAGCCCCAGCAGCTGTTGTGTTTCTTGACTAGAAATCCGAGGACCCACCTAGAATCACTTTTCCATCATTCAGAAACTTCTTTGTTTTCCATCCCAACAAGGTAAGTAGATACAGCAGATACAGCTCCTTAAGCCTTTTTTTTTTATTATTAAGACATGTTTTCTCATGTCATTCTAATGTAATTATCTTTGACACTCTTCCATGTTCCTGCTACAGTTTGGTAGGTGTCTGAGTTGTGGGCACGTAAACAGGACAAAGGACTTTGACAGCATCATGGCTGCCAGAACCAAACCCCTCCATCACTGCATAATCTCCTGTTTATATGCTTAGAGACCACACCAGGTGCAGGACCAGACTGGAGGTCATGCCCAGTTATCATGACCACATATCACGATTCTCATCTTTTTCACTGCCTTGGTTATGAAGATGCCCTCTCTCTTTCAAGTATTTTCCCCCCAGATACTGCACATACAGCTTTACTGAAATCCCACTGTTTGTTTGCACCCATTGTCCCAGCAAGCAGACCCTCCTGCAGCAAAGATCTCTCCAGGTCATTATTTAACATGACCCCAAATGTCACATCATCCGCAAACTTTATCATAATGATTTTATGTTTTCTTCCATGTCACGGATAATGTTAAATGATAGAGAGCCAAGATTCAACCCCTGCAGAACCCCTCTAACAACAAACACCTTCAGTGGTGATTGTCACTTATCATTACATTTTGAGACATATCTTTTAACCTATTTTGATGCATTTAACGTGCGCCACATTGGTTTTGTATTACTGAAGTTAATCAAAATACTTTGAAGTACCAGGTCAAATACTTTACAAAAATTGAAGTATATTAAATCAATATAATTATCAACTAAATTAATAATCTCATTAAAAACATTAGGAAGTTAGTTTTACAAGAACCATTTTCTATAAAACCATGTTAATTGTCATTAATTACACTACATTATCTATTAATCAAATCCTCTGTGAAATGATCCCATTTCAAAACTCTGGACTGACATCCTCCTGAGATGCCTGGAGCTAACGGGGTCACAGTGCTTACTCTTATAAACATGGGCACCACGCTGCCTTCTGTTCCTCCTTTGCAACATCTGGATTGTTTCAAAAATTACTGAAAATCAGTGTTAACAATCTCAAGAGGTCCTTGGCTAGCTCTAAATAAATGATGATTTTAAGCATCTAACTTTCACAATGGTTACCTTCCCTCAGCCTTACATACTGTTGGGAATGCTGGGAAATAGTGCAGTGGCAGTTTCATATCATATGAATATAGATCTACTTTTTAATTCGAATGAAAAAGAGAGATTTCTTGTATGCTTCCACCCTCTTATATTACAAATCTTTATTCTAACCTTTCCAACTTCTTCAAAAACTCCCTTCAGTTTGTACCCTTTTTATTCTCCTAAGTCTAAAAAGATTCTTCTTTTCTTTTTTTTTTTTAACTCTTTTACCTGTAAATTTCCTCTTCATGTCCACTGGATTTATTATTCAGATTTCTACATTTTTCTGCTTTTAATGTATGTTCACTGGCATTAGCAACTCATTCTTTCAACTTTTTGTTTTGGTATTTATGGCTTTTTATATTTACATGTTTCTTTAGCTCATACAGCCTTTCTTCTGAACTTATGTGAATTTGGTAAGGTAAGTATTTCTGAAACAGTTTACAGTTATAATTCATATTTTTCTGCTTATATTATATGGCTCAGATATTACAGGCTGTGTAAAATACACCTTTTCTAAGGCACCAGAGAGATGTACTGCGGGTTCAGGCTGTATTCTGTTTTCATGTAACGCAGGCATTTTGCAACTCTGAGCAGTTGTCAGATTTTATTTCAGACATAAATTTCTCTTCTTCTGTTAGATGAACTCCAGTATAACTTTCACCATGTCGGATACAACTGGCATGGGTTAGGTCTGGGGTTATTTTTGGAAGTTATGAAATTGTCATCCATGCCTTTAAAAAATTCCAAGGACACTTTAGTTCTGCCAGCCAGACACTTCCTGCACATGTCAATCAGATTGAAATCTGTTCCTTTAATAGTTTTTTTCCTCCTACATTTATGTCTAGAAAGATGTTTAAAGGACTGGCCATCGTGTTCTCTTGTGTGATTTGGTAGCCCAGAGTACTTGTCAATTGTCACTTCATCTTATTCCTTAACTGCTATACCTTTGACCATATGTATTTGGGATCATTTCCTTAAGAGCTGCCAATGACTCAGAAGCAAGTACTGGTGTAGCTGATGCAGAGTGCTTTTCTTTCTATTCCTTTGCTCATCTGATTCTTCCTGAAAAAAAAATAATAAAAAATTAATTAATCTTAACATAGCAGGCATTAAGTTCTTTCTATTTCATAGTAACTGCTAGATCAAATAAAAGAGTTACTGGTAAGAGGACTGGGATTTAAAATCATGAGTTCTGTTGCTATTGATTCACAGAAATATTTTCCACATAGCTTTACTTACAGGCTCAGGACATTCCCTAGCCACAGGGACTGTCCAACATGTGCTTTGGTTGCATTGCACAAAGACACAATAGCAAAGTGCAAGAGAAAGCTTGGGCAGTGATACAAGGTCAGTCCACACATGGGAAAGAAAACTGAATAAAATCAACAAACAGAAAGTAAGAGGGAAAACTGAATGCAATCAGTCATGAAACAGAAATGAAGATTTATAAGAGAATCACATGAGAATCTAACAGCAATGCTTACAATCACTTTAATTTATAAAAAGATAATCCTGACATTGGTGTATATTTTATTCCCCCTGAAATACTGTGAAGATTTTTTTAAATTATTTTTTTTCTTTTGTGGGAACTCAAATAGTTTGCAGTTTGGATTCTTTTCTCCACAATAAAAGTGGCTGATTTTTTTTTTAATTCGTAGAAAACCCCAAATCAACATACTGCACCAACTCTCCACTTCAGACAGACCACCTCTTCCTGCCAAACATGTGAGATCTCATCTTTTCCATCAGCCTGTCCACGCCTGGGTGGGAGGTACCATTATATTGTGATGCTGCTTTGCACCACAACTGAGCCTCAGTTTCATCTGTCAGGTGGGAAGAAGTTTAAATATACAGTGTCTGCAGTGACTCAATAGGTGCATTTAGTGCTTAGCAGCTTAAATATGTCCACAAGGAGTTTCATCCTGGGTATTTATCTGTCAGTGACCCAAATGGACTAGAGAGGAGGGATTTGGGCATGGAGAGGTCAGGGTGTGGAAGTTACAGTACCCGTGTCAGGAGGTGATCAGAAAGCTGATGCTGAGCACTTTCCTGCTCCTCAGTGAACTGATTTACTTTGAATGGTTCATTTATTTATGTGACCATCTAGGGGGAAAAAGTCTTTAATTGCAGGCTCCATAATGTGTTCTTCACATTAAATTCCAAAGTGCTGATTTCATTTGATTCTGTTTAGAGGTCCATATAGTTTCGTTGGTGAGCTGGGCTCATTCTTTAACTCTCTTGGTTTTGGTGGCATTATATTCTTTCTTACAACATGAATCACCTTTGGAAGGCAGCTAAATGTTGTTAACCCCTTTGTGCTGAGGAAAAAGTAAGTTATAACACCAGAAGAAAGTAATGTAAATTTGCCCCAGTACAATCTCTATAGGGCTAAGGTATAACTATAGGAGTGAGAAGTGAATTTTGTATTTTGGAGAGATCACATCCTTAAGCCCTAGTCTTCACAGACCTCCACGAGGACTAAAAAGCAAAGATCAGTCTTGGAAGGTCAGCTTTTCCCAACGTTAGAGATTTGTTCTTCAGGAAACAGTCCTGCAAAGGATTGTTCTGACACAAGGGTGTTTATTAATGAGCAAACTTGCTCACATCTCTTTGCCAGAAACCAAAATTTTGTGTATGACATATGACACATCTCCTAGGTTGTGAACTACACCTAAACCTCTTTCAGAGGTGCCAGACTCAAGGGTGACAGAGAAAAAAACGGTAAGGTGATCTTGCCATGCAGCTCAAGATTTTAAAAGCATAATAACTGTACTTTTTAGATAGTCAGAACTTAGTGAACCATTGAAAGTGACCCAGTTCATTGAGTAGAGCTGAACAGATGGAATTCCAGCCTTGCCATGCTTGGGTGACTCTCTGAACAATACAAAATCTTCTTTCAAGGCCGTCTCCAACAAATTTCCTGCCTCACATCCGTAACATTTGGGGATGGTCTGGTCACTTCTCGGTTTGGCTCACCACATTTTGGAGTAGAGTAGGTGACAGACTCTTAGCATTGGGCTATTGCTTGGGGTTTTTCAGTAGGGCTTTTAAAACTTAAGCTGTTTTGTTTCAGACCTAAAAAAATAAAATTAAAAAAATATATATATTCCTATAGTAGGGTCTTTGTTTGTTGGAAAATGTCTCATCAGGTTCTAGTCTCTAAAATGCTCTGGCTATATTTCGTTTTTTCATTTGACTTGCCTACCACTGACGGCTGACAAAACATATTTACTGCATTTTTGTGATTTACAGCAAGACCCTTGCTCAGCAACTCTGAGGAACATGGTGGCCCCGTGACTGCTGGACAGAAACCACCAGCACCACTGTGAGCTGGCTGTTACAGCAGGGAGATGAGAGGGAAGATAAAGTAGTTATGGGGAAAATAAGAATACATACAGTCAGAAACCTACCATTACATCCTATGGGACAAGAGCAGACAAAGGTGATGGATGGAAGGCTTTGGGTGAGGTACTGATGTGCTAAATCAGAGCTGAGCATGGCAGAGACCTCCTCTTGGAGCTGCAGTATTCCAGGTCCTATGAGCAAACTGTCCAAGGCTCTGATGCTCATGGACTGACAGCAAGAAGCAAGCTTGGGTGAGGTGAGCTTCCAGCTAAGTGCAGGAACCCATGCACAGAAATACTGTAGGGCTTTAACCTTCCCACGTGCCTGAATACCCTGGAAAGCTGGCTCTACTTCAGATTCACTTTGAAATGCCTGTAGCAAGCTCTCCATTTCTCTTGGTTAGAAAAGTTTTAGGGTCTCAATGTTTGTTTCTTTTATAGTAAACTGGGAGTGTATTGATAAGATATGGCTTGGGAAGAGAATGACCTGTGCTAGCACATCAAAGGATGGGTAGAAAATAAAAAACAGTGTGCCAAAGCCTTGCAACCTGGAAAGCATCAGATCAGGTGTGGCACAGGTAGGGAAATTCTCATCCACTGTGCAAGGCAAAGGCATAATCTGATATAGCAAGGTGATTCAAACCCAGAAAAAGGAGCATGGTCTGAGAAGGTTCAGAGAAGGGCTGGGAGGCTAGTCAGGGGAATGAAGATCCTTTTGTATGTGAGAGCAGAAGACATTCCTTTGTGTATCACAAAGGCTCTGAAGAGATATTTTCCCTCTGGCCATGTGCATCGACAAGGCAAGAAAAATGATAAACATGGGGATAGAGAAGAGTTGTTTAATCTAAAGGACAATGTAGGTGGAAGCACAGAGGGCATGTGGTGACAGGCTGGTTAGGAGGGTTCCTAGACAACTAAAAGGTGTCTCTGACCCACTGAAGAAAGCTCACTGCCTTCCTGCTAAATTAGGGCAAGTAAGACCAAGTAGAACACAGGGAGTATATCTGTCATAGCTTCACATGAGGAGGGGGTCCTTGACTCAGGAGACTTTCTGCTGTGGTCTTTGAATAAAGGTGTCTGCACCTGTAGCTACTATTTGGTATTTCTCCTAGTGAAGACATCTAAAAAAGAGACAATGTCCCCACTTCTCCAGGTTGGTGTGGTGGCCCACTTGAGAGGCAGTGCACACTGGGTTTTGTCACCACCATTGTTACATCTGTTCAACAGATGAAGGGCTTTTACTCAGATGCTTTTCTCCTGCACTTTGTTCACTGACTTTTCTTTAAGAACATGTTCCTGAAGTCTGTCTATGTGGTAACGGGAGCCAGTAGAGGTGCCTGTCATCCAGTTAAACACCAGTAGCAGTTGCTAACAACCTTACCTAGGTCCTTGGCATGTGGGCAACTTTCTGTCTTCCTGCAAAGGTTTTACTCAACTTGTACAAGTCTCTCCCCTGTTCCATTTTGTGTGTACCACACTTAGGTTACAGATAGCTCTGCTGCATGCAAACAGCTGCAGCCACATCTGTAATGGCACCGTTCATCACCCAGCCTTGGTCAGCAGTCCCCTCCGGTTTTGGGGGGAGTTAGCAGGGATACCTCCTGGCTGAACCAAGAAGGGAAATTAAATGCAATGAATGTATTGATCATCAAAAATAGCAACTCACAGGAGAGAAGTTCTCCTCTCTGAGCTGTCAGCTCTGACTATAGAACTCTGGAGGATGCTCCAGTGGCTGGATAAGGTTTACATCCACCCCTTGAACCCACCAAGAGCTCCTGTTTGGAGTACTCTGGGATTTACAAACACCACGTGAGCTGCACTGTAGCCCTGCACTAGGCAAGGGTCATAAGTTTTGTTACTGTACGCTGCTCCGTGGCAGAGCTGAGGGGAACATGGCCAGATGGGATGCTGAGGTAGCCTGACTACTGCCTCACAGCCCCATATTCTGTCCTGTCTGAACGGGGACACTTGACAAGAGGCTCTCCTGGCTCTCCCTTGCAGCAGGCACCCTGCGGTCTGAGGGGCAGCCATCGCCTGCCCCCCACCATTGGCACAGCCAGGGCTCGACGTGCTGTCTCATAGCCTCGTGGATGTGCTTTCCTTGCAAGACAGAGGGCAGGGGAGACATTGCCAAACCTGTTCAGAGCATTTTCCCCTCGTGTTAGGCTGCAAATTCTCTTCTGGAGGCAAATAATCTTTGCTAAGCCTCTGCCCCAGCCACGGTGGCATCCATTTAACCGATAGAGAGATGCAAAAAGCAATCATCTTGTTTGATCCGGTGGGAAGCTGGACAAGGAGAAACCATCCCCAGTATATTAATGTCTGGCATGAGCCTAGTAAGCGTTATAATTAGGTGGCATTAATTAGTGCTGGAAAAGACTGTCATGTTTTACACCAAGCCTTTGGTTAAAGGATAGGAGTAGAATACTTTTCTTGAAAAAATTCTATGTATATTTTCTTGTTTTACTAGTAGGGATTTTTAATCAGTTGAATGAACTTGTATGTACTAGTTAACTTTGCTGGAGTTTAGTGGTTGTATTTAAAGCAGATTTTATCCTAGAATGATATTAATTTGATAGGATCCCTGATCTGTAAAACCATTGGTTATCTTGGTCTCTCCTGATAAGAAAAAAAAAGTGCCGAGGGTTTCCAGTTGGTGAGCACATTTGGGCAGAATCTTTCACACGTCACAAATTGCAGATGGGAGGCAGTGATCTCGAACATGCAGTCACATTGCGTGACCATCTGACACCTTCCATTTAGAAAAATAATACTTTCCTCACAGCATACGCTCCCTGCTGCAACCAGCACCAAAAATTATGCCTGGGAGAGCTGTTCCTCCTAGACTAAGGTCTTAAATATTTCTTAGGCTGCTTTTAAAAGATTCATGCAGCAGCACCACCTCACTCACATCCTGCTAAACCAGAGAAAATACTGAAATTCTTCCCCAGACAGTGTTAATCACAAAAAAGCTGAAAAGAACAAAAGACAGCAGGAAAATTATATACTCACACTAGCGAGGTGAACAATGGAAGGCTCTTGTATGTGTAATTCAAACATGCCCATGTAAAACACCGCATGGAGTTATTTTCCATCGCTGACAGTTTCTCAGCTGCATAAAATCCCACAACTGTGGGGAAGTTCAGCTTTCAAGCACCCTGGTTTTGTGCATAATTCCTTTTGACAATGTGGTGTACTGACACTCATTCATTTGAAATAGCAATGACCATTTCAGGGTGTCCTTTGCTATATATTGAGGTGTCAGTAGTGATAAAAAAAAATCTTTACTGTTTAATGACAAAGCCATGAGAATTTAAAGGGTGATATCTTGCACTAGCCTATTGCATCCCTCTTTGTTACTGTGTCCCAGTAAATACCAAGAATAAAAATTAACCATACTAATTCATTCTACTCAAATTACAAGACGGACTAGCAACACATTTTTTAACCCATGATATTAGCAGCAGTAGGGTGGTGTCAGCTGAAACAGGAGGTGGGTGCTGCTTTCCTACCTGACCTTGCCAAATGTAGCTATCTTAAAGACTGGGCCATGTCTTCCTGTTTGTCTGCCCAGCAGATGTGCCCCAGCAGCCACCTCAGCCAAGCACTTAATTTCTGCAAAGTGCCTTCACCCCCACATCACACCCCACAACTATTTGGGGTCTGCAATCCTATCTCGTATCTCTGTGCCATCTCTTTGTGCCCAAGTGTCATTGATATTTGTAAAAAAAGAGGTACCCATGTAGCTGTTACAATGTGGGTGCCTTCCTGGAGAGTGGGGCACCGGTTGGTTATTGTGCCACTGAAATTTAGATGGTAGGACAAACATCTCTTCCTGCTGTATAGAGGGATATGCCCCTCTGGCTGCCGTGAGTATGACATGAGCCATAGCACAGCCCTACAAAAGTCTTTCACAGCCACTGGAGGGCTAAGCCAGGCCCCAGGGCACATCTCCTCCCAACACCCCAGCAGGGACCCCCAGCCTCCAGGAGTTTTAATGACAGTTTTGTCTCGCTGCAGATTTCTGGCCGTCAGGGTTGGCCTGAGCCCACCAAGCAGTGTTACAAACACCCATCATGCAGAAATAGCAATTAGTGTCTGCCACCATGGGCCAAGTTTGAACTCACAGACCAGAGAAGAAAAGCTCTATCTTCTCTCCTGTCTTCTGGCACAGCTTTTCAATGCCCCGAGCCTGAACAGGCTCTTTAAGAAATGAACTTCTCCAAGTTCCCATCTTGTACTTTCCAACTCAGGCCTCCATAGACCTCCTTCTTCCCACAGCATTCTCTCCTGCAAAGTCCTCCTTGCTAAGCAGGTGCAATGCTGTGTGAAGACTTTGTGCTGCTTTCATGAGGCAAATGCAACATCTGGGCACCATGTTACCCTCACCTCACTCCTGGCTCTGACAAAGTGATGTGTGTGCTGTGCATCTCATGCTGAGACTACATACTGTTTGTAGGTGCACCAGGATGTGCAGGCTAGGGAAGGACCATGCATCGAAGCTGGGATGACAGGGAAGCACTGGTTCATGTCAGATAGCCAGGAACAACATGAGGGAGATGTGCAGCTGCTTCACTACTCCTCTAGCCCCTGCTGTGGGTGTACAAGCCACTGTGGCTGGTGCCAGCAGTGTATCTGTGCACCCTCACAGGTGAGTCTCACCTGGGTGGTGTTCAGCTAGACAGAGGCCCCTGCTGCCCCTTCCCCCAGCAGACATGCTCTATATGCTGCTGATCCCTAGCCCTACAGTCTGATCCTCCCTCTACCTGTGTGGTCACGGAACTGCTTTGTCCAGCCTCCTTGTAGAGCTGAGTTGCAGTTCTAGGGTGTTTGCAGGTGTCCACTTTGGACACCAAGACAAAATTTCCTATCTTGGAACCAGAAAGTGTCAGATCCTGTTGTGTGCCCCTTCTAGGACTGTTTAAGCAGAATATGGACTTCAGTATTTTGTTTTAACCATTTATAGACACCCATTTAGATCACCAGAGCCCATGACTGTTGCCTAGTGAGGATTACAGGCCTCAGTTTAGTTCCCAAAAGCAGAGATCAAGTGGCGGTCCTAATGCTCATCAGAGATAAAAAGGACCTAATTACTTTCCAGAATGAGCCTTCCTTCCCTGCAGTGGTAACCCCCACCTAGGGGGACTCAGAATGAGAGCCAAGTCCTCTCCGTGGCTTGGGACAGCCTGTGTTATTTTGGGGCAGATAATTGGATACCCAAACCCCAGACTTTCCCCCCTTCATTCCCACTTTTCTGACCTGTTAGCTTAGAAGTTGTGACCTGCTGCTCCTATCTCATCCTCGCGCCTGCCAGGAGTCATCACCGTGTCTGGATCGGGAAGGCTGAGCCAACTGGTGAACTTGTCTCATTATCTCCTTGCTGAAAACTTACAAGCGTTACTTATTCTTGGATACTTGTAGTATTTATGCTTTTCCTACCCAGAAGATTAGCTCAGGCATAGCAGAGCTCAGAGCACAAACCCATCTTTTGGCATTAACTTAGCCTGGGCTGGCTGTCATTTTACAGTAGTTGCACAAAAAGAGTAACTAGCAACAGCACTTACAAATCATAGATTATATTGTATTGGTTTAGCTCATATTGTTTGCTTTAAATTTATATTGTGCTTTAAATGCCAGCCATTAAAATTACTAGGTCAAGGTTTGCCCTCAGTTTACAGCTCCTCTCCCCAGCAGCTCATAAGAGAAGCTGCTGCACAGTTGTCCTCATCTCTCTTTAGTTGTGCAGTAGAAGGCAGAGAGAGTGTCCAGAGAGTCATAACACAGCCTGGAGCTGTTTTGCTTCCAGACAAGTATTCCATTTGGAAATCCAGGTGCAGAACCAGGCAAAATGCATTAGAAAGCTGCATTTCATTTGCTCCACCTATTCACACCACCCTGACCCCCACTCTAAATCCTTGCTGTCTGTCTGGATGCAGTGATGGAAAAGAGAACAAGGGACTAAAAAAGGACCTTGTACTTGGCAATAAGTTATTTTGAGTTGCCGTCTAAGCCTAAGGAAGAGAATTCCTTTTTCAAGGAGAGCACTTTAATAATGTGTTCCTTTTTGCTTTTATTATCCTCTCATATGTTGCTTTGTATTTTTCTAGTCTGTCCTCACGTTTACTGTAAAATCTAGCTTTTAAATAGTTTCAGCCATGCATACAGAACTTTCTGTGGATGTTCTTAATCTGTGAAAACAAGATCTGTAGCAGAGAGACTAATGCAGCCCTAAACAGAGAGATGCCAGTGACACTTCTTCAGAGCCTTTAAACTGGTGAATATGATCTTATTTTGGCTTGTGACAAATCCCAGTGATGAAATGTCAGCAGTGTTTACAGAGAAGTCTCCCTAGTAGAGACAGTGCAAAATTAACTCTTTCCAGCACTGCTGTCCAGACAGAACAGAGCTGCTGTGGTCTTCTGCAAGGATTAGGCTGGCAGAAAAGAAGGAAAGAGTCATGGAAATATTGCCAAATGCCAATCTGGAGGGCAGAGACCCTGTGAAGCTGAAGACATAAAACTGAACAAGAAATGAGTTGCTTGAGAGTTGTCCTGGGCAGAGTTTTTCAGTCACACCTGGTGAGGGCAATGTCACAATTTGTCCAGAATTCCTCAACAGAACCAAAATCACAACTATCTTCCAGGCTCAGCGTTGCCATTACATGCATGATGGCCATGTCTGCCATCTTCCACAAGACAGTTTAGGTGTGAGACAAAGCTTGACAAAGTTTCAGTGGGAAAGCTGAAGTATATTTTGCCACATAGCCCTCTGGCTGTGCATTACCAGTGTGCGTGGTGGTCTATGGACATAAAGGCAGGCAGACCCAGCCCACCTCATGGGACAGGCAGTGGAAAAGTATCTAAAAATGATTCTTCTGTTAAAAGTCCTGACTTTGTTGAGTATTGAGTCATATATTAAATATATATTATATCAGTACAATGCCCAAAAAAGTCTGTGAGGAAAACAAAGGGTCTGCAAGAGCGAGGAGTGGGCAGACAGAGCAGAGAGGGGACACTGCAGACTCGTACGATGGGGAACCACAAGGAGACGGCAGCAGCCCAGGCACACTGACAAAAAGCTCCTCTGTTGTCTCACACCTCTTGCTGGGGATGGAGATGGAGCTCTGGCAATAGCTTCAGCTGGAAACTGTGCTGGAAAATCACAGAGCCTCTTCTGCACTGCAGCAGGAGCAGTTTGTGAACGGTGTCACCCTGAGGTCAGAAGATAAGGGGAGCAGAGGATGCCTTGCACAAAACAGGCAAACTTTGGGAGGTAGAAACCCTTGTGCAAACCTGATGTTTTATTGTTGCTATGTAAAATAGCTGTAAAGCTGAATTGTACCTGAGTTGTATTACCTGCACTGGTAGGGAAGAAAATGTTAATGAGGTAAAAAATATATTGTGTGCTCTCTTTTAGGGACTTTATTACAGCATCAACATCTTTCTTCTTCCAGATGTGCTGAGCAATTCTAGTTCCTCTGAAAGTTTAAAGTAGGTGCAGACATTTAGCTGCTTTGAAAATTATGTAGTATCATACTCACCATGTGGGCTCAGTCCTTAAATGCTGTACAGGCACAACTGCCCTATGGTGTTTGATCCTAAAATGCAATCTGAATTAAACAGAACCATCAAAGGCAGTTAAGATATGGCCTCTGTGTCTCAGCTCATGCTTTGGCAAAATGCAAAAATTACCTTTTACATGCAGACAAGAATGATAAGGCATAAGGCTTCATATCTGATGCAAGACACAGCAAAAAAAAACCCAAAAAACAAAAAGCAGTGAGAAGAAAAAGAAAAATAGCAATGGGAGGGCTGAGAAAAAAGAAAAAACAGGAGAAAAAAGTAGAATGAGAATACTGGAAAAAAAAAAATTGTCTGTACAGGGATGGAGGAGAAGCACTGATAAGGGCAATTCAGTGCAACAGGATCGGGTCGAAATGTCCAACGTGCTTTTCTCTGCCCAGCCAGCAGAGAGCAGGTGCCACAAGGGCCAAAGACTTCTGCATGTGGGCAGGACGGGAGCTCTGGGGCCAGCTGCAGAGCCCAACGGGGATGAGGGTCAGGAGACAATTCATTCTGACAGGTTCATTGAATTGTGGGGTTGCATACTGAAAACATTCAACAAATCCAGCCAGTATTCTCTGTGCTGTTTGATGTCATGGGAAAAAGCAGATGGAAATGCATAATACTGGGGACTGAAGGGGTCTGGATGTACCCTTCCCAACACACTTTTCCTCTTTTAAGGACTTTGCTTTAGGTTTCAAATGTCCTTTTAGAGAGATCGAAACTGCAGTCCTGTCCCTGAGGCTTTTGAGTATCCAAACTCCTCTCTTTTGCTTTTTGGTCACTGGTTGTGCTCCTTGGAGCCCATTTCGTCATGTTGTAAGGTAAGACAAGGCTGTGACCCAGATTCTGGCCTCTTGGGTGCTGTGGCTCAGCTACATATACTAATGTTGCTTGGGGTTTCACTGCTTCCACCCTTCCTACTGTTCTTGTAAATTTGATTTCCCACTGCAACACATAAAGAGCAACAATACCTGCTCCAAGGCATCGTCTCTCACCTCTTTGTCCCCAGCGATCAGAAGTCCCCTTTAAAAGCACCTTGCTTGTATTCATTCAGCTTTTGCTCTTTTTCATACTTTTTAATATTTTCGTTGCATTTTTTTATGCATTTTTTCCCCAAGACCTTAAATAAACTACAGAACACTAAACAGAGATGCAGCTGCTTCCCAGGAACAATAAAAGCTAAGGGTCAAATGAAGAAGAAAACATCACTTCAAGGTAGGCCTATAAAATCTTGTGTGTTTCAGGGGCAGCATGGGAGTTTGCTGTACAAATGCCTGACTAACAGCTGCTTGCCATGTCCTACAAACACTTTTCCTGCTGCAGGTACATTGGAAAACATTTTAAGGCCAGTGCCAGCTAAGGAGAGTCAGCCCAACAGGCAGCACCAAAGGATCACAGGAATCCTGAACACAGAATAATTCCCAAAGGAGCCTTTTGTATTTCACATGTCACAGTAGTCTTCAGAATTGCACAGTGCTTTACAGCAGATAACAATATGCTATGTAGGTGTGGTATTCTACATTTTTCACTGGTTCCTTAGAGGCTCCTCTCTGTCCCTTTCCACTTATTTCCTCAAGGGCAAGCAACTGGAATTACATATCCCTTACGCTCACCAGTTGAGAGAACAAATCCCCTGCCCCTCTTTCCAGTTACCTGCGGAGCAGGGAGAGCAAAAGCAGCATAGCATCAGGCACAGCTTGAGAGGAGAGTCCCCTCTTTAGAGTCATGGCCAATTTATGTATTGTCATGAGAGACAATAATAATGCTAAAGGTGAAGCAGGCAACACAGTGATGACAACTTTGCTCCTTAGAATGGGATAAACAATTTTAAGAGGTTCTAAAATATTTTCCAAAGAGATCACTTTGCTCATGACAGAAATATGGTAGCTGGCGTGGCAGGACACCACAGCTGGGGAATAACAGTCTGCCTCTTCATTCCAGTGTCTGGAAGGGACATATGACCATCTGACCCCCTTCCAGCAAATCATCTTCTGCACAAAGCTTGTGCCTGTTGTTTCATTCTTAACAGCAGAAGAGAGGTTTCTGAATGTGCCCATCTGCCCCACACTAATATTTTTTAAAGGCTTTAAGGCTTATGCCTGACATCTTCTATGTGTGAAGTCCCTTTCTTCAGACAACTCAAGAATACTTTTCAAATATTTTTATTGTAATTCTGGTGGCCACAGCATAGGGAGCATTCAGAAGGATGCAGCTCGCTGGACTGGAGCGATGGGGAGGGCGGAATTCAGACCCCTCACGCTTCACCAGGCTGTGCCCTGCCACGCTTTCTTCTGCCTTGCCTCCTTGGAGCTGCCCTGAGCTTGCAAGTTAAAAGAAAACTGCAACCACATTATGGAGGCCAGCAACATGAAAGTACAGTGTGAGAAGCACTTGTCACCATGAATAAACAGTGAAATGCATTTTTTTTAAAGTTGCTAATTCCACTTGGCATTTCTGAGCCCAGCATTGGAAACATCCATCTTGTTAAAAAGTGATGTCATTTGTGACACTAGTAGTATTAGAAGAGACTGCAAATGAGTTTTCAACATGCTTTAATAATGATTTAACAACCGGGAGAGTAATCAATATTTTAGGGATAAATTTTCCACTGTGCCTTTAGCAGACTCCATTTCTGCCCATACAGAACCGTGTCTACAGATCTGCAGGTGAAAATACCTGAGTGCACGTGTCAAAAATGTACATGTGAAATATCACACCTGCAACTCTTACTGCCCAACACCCAGTTTATATTGTGACTTTATGAAGTGAATTAAAAATCCTTTTGTCTTTCCCCTGTCTCTGATATAGCCAATCCCACCTATCTGATAAATCTATAAAAGAAATCTTTGTACTTGTTTTCTCTTCTGTATTTTTGTGTTCAAAAACAACAACAGAGAAATCTGGTCAGTTTTTGGTATAGCACAATATCTAGCACAAGGCACCATAATGTCATTTACTGATAGAATTGGATGACATTTGGATTTCACATCCTGGTCACAAAATGAGATTATGGCATTCTAAACTGCTTGAGTAATTGATGTGCAGATGCTTTTTAAGAAAGGGGATAATCCAAACATTGGTTTACAAAGGAAAAAAAAAAGAGCTCAGGTTTCTTACTTTTTTAACACTGATTCATTTTATACTTGTGCCACTAAAAGCAGAAGCCTTTCAAATGGCTTTTGGGTATTGTTTGTTTTTGCTGAGTTGTTCTTACACAATTTCACTCCTACATAAGAAATATTCTTTTAATATAATTTAATCATTGGCAAAGTTCCTGAAAAGATGAACGTGGAATCTGTGTCTTCCCTTCTTGGGAGAAATAGACTAATATTTTCTGAAGTAAGTGGTAATTAGATTAATTAATGTCTTCAATTAGCGCTTTTTTTTTTTTTTTTACTGAATAGTGCTCTGAACTTTCCAAACTTGAGTCATTCAAAATCATGACTCCCCTCAAAAATCTTGACTCTGTATCAAAAATCTATGTATGACCTCATTTCCCTAAGGATCTTTCTTTTATTTCACCAAGATAGGTGACTCGACTTTTGGCTCAAAAATACTCATGTTATTATTGATAGGAAGTCATACTAATGCTATTAGTAGCATAATGAACTTTGGTTGCTTTATGAGAAGCTTAAAAAACCCCAAAGATTATTTTAGATTATCTTTTAGGTAATTAGAAAATAATTAGGCAAAGTATATCCAAAGGGTCAATCTCGGAGGGCCTTGCTCCATGTATCTTCATTAAGTCCCATTCCCACTTTGAAGTTAATGGGAGTCTCTTTACCTATAGCACTGTAGGATTTGATGCAAGGTTGTAGACACCACAATATTGATGAAGAGTTTTACCAGCTTTTTTCTCACTATTAAAATCCTTGTAGGTATTTGGACAGTGAATGTCTTGTGGTGTAATCTTAAAAATCTCATTTATGTCTAGTGAGAATAATAGCTACATTTTCATTTTCGAGCACATTGTAAATACACCTTTGGAAGCTGATGCTTAATTCACCTGGAGCTGGATTAGTGACTATTATTAGCAGCAAAGCAATTGGATTATATCACTAGCAGGAACTGCTCTGAACTTTGGCTCAAAACTTGATGTCATATACTATAAGGTGTGAAAAGAACCAGATGACCTTTCACTTCTCTTTTTCTTCAGACTTTCTCAGTCTGGACATGGACCAGGTGTCATAAAACACAACTGGGGAAGCCAAGACTGCACAAAGGGGTTTATGACGGGAAGGCTGGTAGGGCAGGGAGGGATGGCAAGAGCTGCTGGAGAGTTGCTGTAATCCCTGCCTCAGGATGCTGGGCAGAAAGCCTGGTCCAGACCACAAGCTACAGGATGGGCACTCCTGGGCCAGATGTGATGGAAAGCTTCCTGCGTGACAGGAAAAAGAAGTGCACTCTGTGGTCACCGTACACCTCTCTGTCACTGAGTGGAGCTCAGCTTTGAGAGGAAGTTGGGTGGGAGGAGAAGAGTTCCCTCATCTATGGCACACTTGTCGGGTTGAGCAGCATGTGCTATCAAGTGGCAGGAATGAACAGGGAGGTGGTGACCAGCTGTGGACAGAGCACAGCATGAAATGGAGTCAGACTGCAAGTGAAAACAAATGAAAATGGGTAAATCCCAACACTGGGATTTTGCTTAAATAATGTGCTACAGTAAAAGCTAACTCAGGTGGGAGATCTGAGATTGAAGCTGACAGTAGGAGTCCCAGAGAACTAAACATTTTCTGTCCTTTAGTCTTTACTCTAAAGTTATCCCAGATTTCATTTGAAACCAGAACACTATGAAAGGAATATCCTTTCTCTGATTACCTTTCACTAATCCTCAGAAAACAACAGCTAGGACCCTACTAGTCATTCAAGACTTGGAGGATTTGTGTGCACGTGTGTGAGCAGCTATGTGAGACAGTCTGTACTCCCATCTAGTACAAAGCACCAGCCCAATATTTCTAACCTGACAAATTTGGAAATCTGTGAAGTAGAGAAAATGTTTTCTTGTGCATGGTGCAGAGAGACTCTTTGGGGAAGCAGAAGGATTTAGGATTTAGGCAGGATGTCACAGGTATGAAGACAAATGTTTCAGTCACCCTTCTAAGCCTGTTTCCAGTTATTTAAGTGAGTGTCTACTTGTAATCTTCCAAAGAAAAGCCTTCAAAACTTGAAGCAGGCAATGGCAGTTGCTCCTGGCAGAGATGCTGATGCGGCTGCTGGGAGGTGCAAATGGTCCACGATGCAGGCTACAGCATGGTGTCTATTTGTCCTACCACACAGCCAGGCTCAGCAGCCAAGCAGGAGGGCTCAGTCCACACCTGGATGGGAGATGACTTAGGAATCCTTGGTGCACCATGATGCTGAGGAAGCTCCAGCTTCCCACTGAATGGGAGAGTGATGCCAGGAGTAGTGTTGCTCTGGTGAGCTATACAAGCCATGCACAAAAAGGGGATGAAAACAAATCTTAGCTGTCCACACTGGGCTGGTGGGGCTGTCCAGTCAACCTAAACTAAGGTATGATTTTCCAGTTCACTGGTAACGCTGGAGTCTTATTTGTCCCCTGAAGAGCCCTGAAAAAAGTTATATTGACACGAACCTGACTAGAACATCTGCCAGAGCAGGTTTCCACTGTTCCACTGGAACATACTACTTCCGTGAGTTGGTACCTTCCTACAAAAAATGCCCCAGAGGTCTTCACTAACTTTCCTAACTTTTTTTTTTTTTTTTTTTTTTTTTTACATGTGAACCCACAGCCTCCCAAAGCTATCCATTTGCCCGCATCCCCTCAGTCTACCAAGAAAATTATCTGCAAAGTACTTCTCTAAGCCAGGACTTTTAAAAAATTTATCTTTCATAAGAAATGAAGCAACCTGATCCCACGCCCCAGCAAGCACCCTGGGTTGGAAATTTTATTTGGAATAAGAAGTATTCTGAATACATAAGCATCCTTTCATGAATCTGTTGCCAACCTGGAGGCAAATGAGTATATTTCAGATGTCACAATTCTTAATATCTGTATGTGTCCTAGAGAGTGTGTATGAAGAGAGGCATCATGTTGCTCAGATCTACGGGTTCACTGAAGGGCAGAGGACACTGTGGACAGGAGAAAGCCACAGGACTATACAAACATAGACCACTAGTTATAGGCTGCAAGGTTCACAATGGGCTTCCTATTGTCTGGTTTTGTTGAAGGTGTGCTCGGCCTTTGAAAGCCTGAAAAGTACAGGAGCAAGGGATGACAAATGGTTTAATGATTACAGGATGGCACACCACATCACATGTTCTTGGTCCTTGGCCTGACCCAACTCCTGACCTGCTACATGACTGTAAGTAAATTCTTTTACTGTTCCAGTCCAAATCCTGCAGTCCACAACCAGGCAAAACAAGTCACTGCAATAGAATTCTGTCTTGCTGAATGTTTTCTGGGTAACCACAATAACACTGTTTCCTTCTTCTTGCCCACAGCAACATCTTCTGGTACCACAGTCCCCTGAGGGACAATGCTAAATGTGGCACAATTTGGCGACAGGCTGTGATCAGAATCAAATCTGAACACCAGTTATTGCAGTAGTGACCCACTTTCACTCTTTATTTCCTCCTCTCGTCTGTGGTTCTCGCAAATCACTTGCCTCTAGCATTGTCACTTCTTTAACTCCCAGCCTAGAAGATCTGCTGTGCCAGAGCACCCCATGACTCAGAGAGATCCAAAAAGCCTGAGCTTAGCAGCATGCCTACTGAACTGAGACAAATAAGATGAGCAGGTCAGTCTGACGAGCTAATCAGAACTCTCCTCTAGGAAAGATTATGCTTCCAGGACATATTCCACATATTGCAGAAAGCATGTGGAATAGAGCCAAGGCAGAGATACCAACTCCAGCATAACCCATGTTCCCTCGGTCTTGCACATCCTCAAGGACAGTTTGTCTTTTGACCTAATGAACAGAACCTTTATAAGTACAAAATTTCTTCCCTTCCTTCTCGAATGGGGGAATGTTTCTTATCCCATCACTTTCCCTGGTGCCAACACTGGGGATTCTGCAGCTAGTAAAAAAATGTCTCAAAGTGCCCAAGACAGAATAGGTATAAGACAGACCCTCTGATATTCCTCACATCTCCATGTGAGCCCTTCAGGCCTGTATTTGTGACCCTAGTAACCTTGGAAGTCTACTTATCTATGGCAGTAGGACTGAAGTTATTACTTCACTTCTCTCAGGCAGGAAGAGCACATGCTGTGACAGAAGAGCTGTAGATGGTACCTATTGAGTCTATACAGCTTCATGAATGTTGCTTCAGATTCAATTCCACTAACACTGCTGAGGCAAACATCCCCAACTCTGAAACTCATCATCCCTCTAATATATTTTTTCTTAAACACCCTACAGCATGTTTCTCAGTCCAGAAAGCACAACAGAAGATCTCTGTTGAAGGAGCAAATAAGCTGTTGATTTACATTCTTATATTTTCTAATCTGAGCTCCTTTTACCTAGACAGCCACACCAACACTTATCAGGAGTCTTGTTCAAATATAAAAAATATAGCATACTGTTGAAATGGCACTGGGTGAGTGACCCACCGTTTGGCCTTCCATGGCTTTGGGAGAACAGCAGATAACTGATGAACAGCAGCCCCTCACCTCCCCCCCCCCCGTGCATGCTGTTCCACATACATCCAGCTAACACATTTGTGAACCCCTTTGGAAAACAAAAATCACACGGCCTTGCTAAGGTGAGTCATTAAATGAGGTGGCAAGATTTTGTTTTGCTTTGGATCCCTTATGTTTTGTTTGGGAGAATTAGTGCTAAGTCTCCATTACAGAATTTTGAAGATTGCTATTTTGCTTTGGGTCACAAAACAGCCGGTTTTAGTTCCATTCTTCTTTATAATTTTTGCATTGGACAGGAATAGTAAGACTTTGCAGATCAATACACACATGCTAAGGGAAAATCTGCAAGAAAAATAATGCTGTTCTTATCTGCAATATGCCTTTTTAATAAGACTCACCTACCACTGCTCTTCGGTTGTTGTAGCACCAAATTCATATGCAAGTCTAACACTGAAAATAAATAAGCAGTGACTTGTGTGTGCGTGTGGTGTGTGTACTATAGCAGATACTGGGGCAGATCGTCAGCTGGTGTAAATCAGCCTAGGTCCATTGACTTTAATGGAAACTTGCCAACTTACCCCAGCTGAGAATCTGATTATTGTTTTGCAAGTTCTTGCATTAAAGATAAGCATTCACATCCTACTCTCTTACACTGGTGTAAGTGGGAGTAACTTCAGTAAAGACTCTGCAGTCTTGCTAGATTGTACCTTAACTGGAAAGCAGAATTCAGTTTGAAATCTTAATGACAGTTAAAGCAGTTTTTACCTCTGCTATGTCATCTCTTCCCTTTCCCTTAAAATAAAATAAAATAAAAAGATAAAAAAGAAACAACAACAACAACAAAAATAAGTAAAAAGGAAGGAATATCAGGCTGTCATGGAAATTCTCAACTAAATCTCTTTTCTTTGACTCTCATTCCCAGGCTTTGCACAAATAGTTTATTTGATTTGACACCTACTGCACAAAAGGTTGCCCCTTCTGTTCTGTTGAGGCTGGTATCAAGAAAAGAGAGAGAAAAATCGCACAGCTGGTAATACAGAGAACCCAAAAATATACAAAGACGTACCAGAGGGAATAGTCATCAACATAAAGTGAACAAGCACCCAGACTATTGATTACATGCTGCTCACAGAACACTAGGCATTTCTGCCAACTTCTTTCCACTCTTACACTGAGCTGCAGACAGCATGTTGTACTTTGCATCATCAGTTTTGATGAATAATGCACTGATAAACACTGCAGCCAATATTCTGGAGGAGCTGAGAAGCCAGATGTCATCTGGACCTCCAATAGTTTTAACCCTGGGTCTCTGACAGACACTGAAATAAACAGTAGACATGCACCACAGAATGGGCGATGCCCTAATGTGAGGTTAGGTACAATATTAAGCTGACAGGCATATGAAAAAGAAAGTGGCATTGTAATCCTTTCAGAAACAACTTCCAGAGGTACTGAGATAGTGAGAAAGCAGCACCCCAGTGTGAGCTGCTCACTGGAAACACCTGCCAGGTGCAGCATCCGCCCGTGAGTCGGGGTGCCCAGACAAAAGAGGCTGTTAGCTATCGGCTTGGCCATGCAAGCTGCCACCTGGATCTGTTTTGAAGGACTCGACAGACTCAGTCCCCTGGGGAAGCAGGATCCCTGTTTGGAAGAGCGGATGCGTTCTTCCCACGGCTATGGGCTGGGTGTGTTAGGCTGGCAATCAGCTGGGCATCTCAGTGATACACCACAGCCTTTCTGCTCACGGGCAACAGCGCGTAGCGAGGGTTCTCAAGCCCTTAAACCTCATTTGGTATTTATCTTACATGTATCCTCACCAGTGAGGCATGGCTTTTTTAAGCAACCTGTGGGCCCTCTATGTCCTCCCCACTGATAAGGTCAGTGCTCAGGGGACCTCAGGCCTGTGAAGGTTTCATTTCAGTGGGTCTCAGAAGGACCAGGTACCCTTTAAAATCTCACATAGCTTAGCAATAGCATCAGTGAGATAATGCAGCTTTGGGAGTAAACTATTCTACCCACCCATCTCGATAATCCAAGATCTCAGCATGCCATATAAGAGTAAAACTTACTTTTTTTAATAAATGAGGAGAAAGTCTCTACCTTCCCCAGAATTACAGTGTAAAGGGCTCATTGCTAACTCAAAATTCTGTTTAAGGAAGATCTGCTTATATAAAAAGCCAAATTAGGCTCTCAAAGGCTGAGCGTATGCCTAAGCAATGGAAGAGTAGTTTCTCTCTGCTGGCACTGCAACACTGCTAGGGTCAGGAAGCCCCCTCATGGTTTGCTCACCAGGAGGAGGGTTGTATTATTTGAAGCATCCTAAATGTTCTGCTTTATTTTACAGCCAGAATTTCCCAAGAAAAATGGCATGTAGAAAAGAATATATATGGCTTAAATATGTAGGGAAAGTGTTTTCCCTCTGTTTACTTCCTCCACTTTTTTTTGCACCTGAGTAACCATTCCTGGCATAGTTGGCAAATTCTCGAAGACATGCCCTACTCCTGCATTGAGGGGAAATCCAAAAATAGGTATCATGCTCCTTATAATGCTATTTCTTTTCCATTCAGCTTGTCAAATAACTGACAAATGTGAAGCATGAATAAGGATCTCTTAAAGGTATGAAACAATCCAAGAAGAAAACTGGCATGCACCTGGGAAGCGGTTAAAACAAAGTAGTAGATCGGGAAACGTTTACATAGATAAGGGGTAAGCTGTAAAAAGGCAGAGGCAGTGACTATAGTGGAATTTCAATTATCCTGACATTGATGGGCATAGCAGCAGTGGAGTCATTAAGGATGGATGCGTGTTTCTGAGTGCGGTACCAAACTGGTTTTTTTCGGTTTGAGGAGCAATCAACAAGACCAGGGGCTATTTTGGACTTAGTCCAAGGAAATGAAACTAGGTGAAATGAATAATATAGAAGATAATAAACCCTTAGGGCTAGGTTATAATATCATCAAATTGGAAATACTTCTGAAAATATTTGTGAATGGTTATAAAAGTACAATAATTTTGAGGATGGAATGAGTTGAAGATAGTTGATTGGAATCAACTGTTTGTGGACAATAATGGAAAGGCATGCAGTATTTAAGAAATGGAGAGACTGCTATTTCTATTCAGTTTATTAGAATCAAAGTCAAAATGATAGCAAAAACAAGCTAATGTGGCCTCAAAAAAATGTAATAAAGGTATCAAAATGCTTTCCTTATTTAAAAGGCCAGGCATCCTTGAAAAATGGGAAGGTTTGGCAGTTTTAAAATGAATGAGAACAACATCGAGAGAATACCAACAATGAATAATATCCATTAAATATTTCAATCAAGACTGAAGCCAAGTTGCTCAACTGTATGCATGCAATGTAAATGGTAAAAAAGAAGAAGAAGAAGAAGAAGAAAAAAGAAAGATGATAATGAAACATGGAGCACTCGTTCGTATCTATTTCCACAAATAGGACCAGTGCTCAGGCTTTCATCCAGAGCACAGCTCCCGTGGCTGCGGCAGATTGCGGACACGAGTTGGGGTTATTCAGGGAGTGCACCCTTAAGGAAGCCGCTGGCAGCGGGAAACCATGCAGTAGGGTCTGATCTCACTCTTACAATGCAAGAGACCACTTAGAAGTGGCTGCCTAAGAGTTGGTGCAGCCTCCAGACTGGCAACATGGTGGTTATTCTCACTTGCCATGACAACCTGGAGGATTGAAGAGGAAGAAGTACATCTTGATCCATACAAATTATTCTAAGGGCATGGCCAACTGATCAGGGAGGCGCTTCGAGCACGTGCATTTCACTTTGCAGAGATGCAGTCGGTTATTCTGCCTCTTTTGGGATGGCTGCAGCTTCTAGCTGAGGGGGGCAGTAACCTCTCCCAGTAAGCTCAGTCCTTCCCGATTTAGCTATGTTTTCAGCTACCATTTCTGAGTAAGCTCTCTGTATCTTCTTCTGAGTGACACAGTTTCTCTCACCAGAGAGGACCCTTTTCATTCTGCTCAACTAGCAGTGGGAGAGCCAGAGTTACTTGGCTAAATCCTGCCCTGGGAAGGAAACCAAAGACATTGCCTAGTAAGTCTCCGCAGAGGGACGGACAGATGACAGACGCTTGTGAAAACAAGAGGCTGTGCGGTGGGTCGGGGGAATGTGCTGAGGGAGGTACTTTGCCTCTTCCTGGGGAGAAACAGGATGTCCTTGGTGAGAGCGTGCTGCAGTCAGCAGAGAGCCCGGCCAGGCAGAGACGGGGCTGGCCATGCCTGGCTGAGCAGCACTTCATGCCCCCGTAGGGATGTGTTGTTCAGCTGGCAGCATCTCCTGCTGCTGTACAGAGCCCGTGACCAGGATTGATGCTTCTCCCAGGGAAGGAGGTGGCAGAGCCTTCCTCCTTCCTTCCCTACAGCCACATATTCCTCAGCTCACATCACCAGCCCGACATGCCATGAAGTTGAACTCCAACCTTCTCCAGTATTCAGAAAAACTGGAATTATTTATTTTTCACCCTCATAACAGGGAAAGCTCAAGATGTCAGGGTGCTTTTTATATCCCAGATTTCCAAGCAGACCTCATGTCTAACACCCAAGCTCCAAGGCAACTCTTCTGTTTTTCCAGCGTGCTTAAGCTGAGGACAAAGTGGTGACTTTTCCTGTGCTGCACTGTTGACTCACAAACAGGCTCGGAATCTAGAAAAGGACAAGTTTAAGTGTTTTGTTTTTTCTTCAGCCACTAATTTTCTACTCCATTCTCAACAGGTACCTTCAGACCACAAGACCGTAGATAACTATAAAGGGCTTTTGGGGAGACATCAGCTCTCACATGGGGAAACCTCCTTGCAGAATGCTGAAACCAGCTGCAGATGAATCCTGAAGACAGACGGTTTCTGGTTTTCATGGTCTGAAGGACCTTGCATGGCTGAATTGCACAGTAAAGCCCCATGCCCAGGTTTCCATGATGAAGGCGAAAAGGAAAGAATGGAATGAGGAGGATTATGAATGATTTCAGGACCATGATGCAGTTGTTCAGTGAGAATTAGAAACAATATTATATTTGGTAGAGTCTTACACAGAAGTAAGTGTGGTGCAGGACAGAGGAGAATCAGGCACCTAACACACAGACTGGTGGAAATTATGGTTTTGGCTTCAAAGATAAAGTTGAAAAGCAGTTGATTTTGTCCAATTACGTGTTGTAAAAATGAACCCAGCCCAAATTAAGCTTACCAAATCCAAAAATTCTAGACAGGGACCTTGCAGTTCTGGATTGGTGTGTGAAAGGTGTCCAAATATGAGCAAGATCAATCCTTTTCCTGCCACCCTTCACCCATCAATGAGACTCCTTGGAGAGAGAGGATGAGGATGGCCCTGAGCGAAGCTGCAGTTTATTGCATGAATTCTCTCCCCTCAAACACTTTGGCACCTATCAAGCACTGAGCATCCCCCACCTCTCCCCACAGCCCCCTTGCTGTGCAGCAGCTCCACCACTGATTCACATGCACCATCAGAGCTTGTAGGATCCCTGCTCGCCTCTGCTGCAAGCTGGCCTAAGGAGATGGTTCACACCGTGCTCACAAAAACCACAAAACTCAGTGGAATTTTCAGTCCTGCAATAATGATCCAAATTTCCATGAGCACATAAAGCACTACGAAAAATTAGCAGGGAGAGTGCAAGATCATGCATACCTGTGCAGAATTATTTGTTGCCTAGGCAAGGAAGCAGAGAGGAGGATGTAGAAGGAGAAGAAGCAAGTGCAATAGCAGGGCTACCTCTTTCTCTGGAAAATTCAGAACTACAGAGGTGTAAACAACTGTTCTGTAAGGAAATGGATATTTGTTTTTAAAGTAAAGTCTGCAGAAAACAAGACTGAGGCTGACCCATAAAACCCTGAGAAGCTCACATCATGGTGTCCTCCTTTTCTCCAAGCATCCATGTAAAGTGAGGATCAAAGAAAGGATTGCACAAGTGTAGAAACCAGATTAAATTTTTATTTTATGGGGTTTTTTTTAAATCCTACCGCACAGTCTGGCCGTGGAGAAGAGTAAGCCTCAGCCTTTGTGGCAATAGAACCTGCCACATATTTGCCCTGGGTAATGAGCTCAGAGGAGGAGATTTGAAAGAAGACTTTGCATTGTTCGAGGAGGCTCTGGAGCAGAGGGAGGGTGGAATTCCATCTGTTCACTTCCGCGCGGTTCAGTGAGCTGCTTCACTTTTAATGGTTCACTAGGCTGTGACACTTAGCAGAAATTACGGTAAATGTTTTTTAAAACCTTTACATTATCATTTAAGAAGCCACATGACAAGATCACTGAAAAGCTAACCCTTTGATCTCTGTCTCTTGTGAGGTTTTTTTGTCCGTTAATGGAGACAATGTACTATGTGCCATTGAGGCTGGCTAATGTTTTGGCATGCTTACGTTCACGTTGCCCCCTGTCTTAATGCCATTCTCTGTGGTGTTTTTTTCATGTCATTGCAAAAATAAATGCACCTATTGTTGCCCTTAAAATCTATAGACATCTCAGCTGTTCCCATATAGCTCTTAATGTGTTAGGAGAGCTGACAAACAGCTCACACTCCAGCTCAGATAGGAAGTACCCTATGTTACCGATCAGGTGGAATTCCACTTTGCCTGCTTGAGTGACTCTGCGAACAATGTAAATCATTAAGTAAGTCTTTGCAATGGTGCAGAAATGTGATGGGGGAAGGGAGCTCTGTATCTGGTGTTTGCTCAATGCAATTTCACAGGAAGACTGTTTATTTTCCATAAACCTTTGAAGAAGACCAAGTGGTAGTCAACAAGTTCAGTTTGACTTGAAGACAGGGATGGGAAGTCATGGTAAATGCTTCTGCACTTCGTGTTTAATCAGCATTTAAGGCATTTTTTTCTCCCTACATTTTCTCCTTTCCATCAGAGTTTTCAGCAATTTCTTGTATAAATTGGCCTTTTCCATCTGGAGAAAAGTCTATGGAGTGTCTGGAAGACTTGGAGCAACCATTTGGACGTCTTCACTGCTGTAGAAATTGGCCCTTTAAGTACTAAGAGAAAATCTTTATCTTTTTGCAATCTTTATCCTTTCACAAAGAAGAAGGGAAACACATACAAATGAAGCCAGACTCCCCACAGATCCACGCCTTGCAAAGCTTTCTGCTGCCTTTTCTCTAGTCAAAGGAAATGGTTTACAGCTTCTTTAGACAGACCACGCTCCCACATCAACTACACCGCACTGGCAGCATGTCTCAAAAACAGGCAGCCTGAAAAACAGAGTCTACAGATTCCAGACCTTAGAGATCATTTCTATCTTCTCTGACCTTCAAGAGTTAAATAATAAAGCCTGTTTTGGTGTTAGAGGACAATTATGTGAGGGCTGAGAACGATTTTTTTTCCTTTTATCACTTGTGTCTAATCCAGGCCATGGGCACGAGTTCACGGCATGAGTTCAAGCCCTTCATTATGTGAATACATCCCATAGAAAACGGGTATCTCAAAGATACAGATTATGAACCGGGATGGTGTCCACAACACTGGCTTCTTTTTATCACAGAGCATGGTCAGCACACTTTACCATTGTGATTTTAGCCATCACAGAGGAACATTCTGAAGTAAAAAGTAGTTAAATAAGCCCAGTGAGCTCTACTACTTTGTTTGTCCTCTTGATGAAAACTGTCCAGGAGGAATCTACCAGAAGAGAAAAAGGATGCGCTAACCGTTTATAAGAAGGCTGATAACTACTCACTGAGAAGAGACAGAGAGAGGTCACCAGAGAGGGGGAGGGAGAAGGAAGCAAGGACTGAAGCTACATTTCAGGTGGCAGAATGTAATACTTTGGACAAGTCAAGAGTAATCAAGAGGAAGGAAGTAGATGAGCTGGTTGGAATTCCAGCTGCGAGTAGCTTCATATCTTCCCTTCCCTCGAGCTGCTGATTCGAGTAAGGCACTACTGACCTTGAGAATTTGCAGCACAAATAAATTAAACACAAGCAAACAGCTAAATATTGGCACCACAAGTCTGTTTTGCATTGCTCCCTGCATCATCTCTATGCTGCACTTTGCCCATGATTCCAGATCACCCACGCTGCTCAGGAGCATCCAGACTGGGGAAGCCCTCTCATCTCACCACTCACATGCTGATTGCAGCTTGCTGTTCTCTGACCAGGCCCAGGAACAGCAAGAAACCCCCCTCTACCTCTCCCTCAGCTCTGCTGAAATGTAAGTCCAAATATTTCTTTTCAAGCAGTGCCCAAGTCTTGGTTTTTTTTTTTTTCTTCCCCTCTTGGGGATTTGTGAAAGCTCATTTGAACTCCAGTGTCCCTGTACCGGTGCAGTGGCCAGTGAATGCTTTATGTTCGAGAGACATGCTACCTCTCAATCTAAACGTGGAATCCTTCCTGCAGAAATATCCATATCTCATGAAGCTGGAAAAGCATGGCCAATATAGAGCAAATAAATCTATCTGCATGTGGACTTTGACTGGTATCAAACTGGCTCATTTATTGCCACAACTCTTTGCTGGGAGATTTTTGTTCTGCTGTAGAGCTGCTAAATTCCCCTTGAGTACTATTAGTGTTGCTGCTTTTTATGTCTCTCTCCATGACACTACTCAATGCAAGTTATAATTAACTCAGAGGAAGTAGAAGGGGATGGACTCTGTCTGTTTAGAGGGAGATGGGTATAGAACAGGGGAAAATAATGCCAAATAATCTTTGGGCTTTCTGGTAACCCCTGAACACTTAGGCCTTGGTTATTTTTAGACCTCACCTTTCTACTGAGAGGCAGCCCACAGCCTGTTGTCAGCCACAAACTACAGCAATCAGGACTAATTTTCAGGGCTGAAGGAGGACTTGAATAACTTGACTCATAAGACCTTTGTACTGGCGTTTCGCACAAGACTGGTTTTTAGCCTTGGAGAACTGCAGAAGGCTATGATCCTAGTATCAAAGGTGAAAATGTGTGTTTTCCAGCAACACTGGACAATCCAGAGAACAATGTATTGCTTAACTATAGAAGATTTAAATGCAGGACCTACCCTGACTCCCATAGATGCCCACATTTGTGTTTGCACACAACGGCTGGAGGGCTAGTACGTAACTGAGGCACGCAAAGGCAGGCTGAGGGAGGGTAGCACAGAATTGCCAAAGGAATGTGCATTTAAACAGGATCCAAGGTTTCTTGCATTTTTTTAAAGAACTGTGTTGTGGAAGAAGAAAAGGGTAGAAAACCTAGCAAACTAACAATCACATTGCATGTGCTTTGGATGCAGAAATTATTCCCCTAGCAGCAAACAATGAATGCTAATAGGATCTTCACGATCAGCTACAGAATCTTTGGAAGTTGACTAGAAAGAATAGTGTCCTTACTGACTTGGACATCCATCCTGCAGATATATACAGTTTTAAGTTACTATATACAGCTGAGTAAACCTACTGAGTTCAGCAGGACCACTCTCCTGTGCACATCACTCACCCGGGTCTCAGTAATGTACGCTCATGGTCTAAGTAGTTCGTACTTTTGAACTATCCAGAAAGTGAGTTTCTGAACCAAGAAGCCATTTGAATAACTAGCATGCTATTTTGATCTGCATTCTAATTTGAAAACTCATCATTATTTACATGATAAACATAAATGGTGCATTTGGAGTTTTTATAGTCCATCACGTAAATCCGTATTTAAGCATTATGAAAAAGAGGATTTGTGACTCAGTAGATCTATTAGCTGTAGAGCAGATATTCCTGTTGACCAAATCTATTTTCTTACTGCCCAATGTGCATCAAGTTCATGAGACAAAAAATTCTTATGACATATTTACTGCTGTGTGAAATGATGTGGTCAATTTTAATTTCTTTGTATTTTTCCTATAACATTCTAAGCATCTTGGCATTCTCTGTGGAGAACAGCAGTTTTATTCTAGGTGGCCCTACTTTGATCTCAGCTAGGTGGTCATGAGTGATGAGCTCCCACGGGTTTAATAAAGGTTCCCACAAATATCTTCCCCCTCACTCAGTGATGCCTGCCGTGTTCTGTGGGCATGTCTTCCTCGCAAAAAAAAAATAAATATGCCAGCTCTGCATACTCCTTTCTCAGCCAGAAAACATCATCTCTGTATTCTCGTTTCCCCTGTTTTGAGCCATTAAGTGGTGCTTAGTGACATGGTTTAGTGGCAGACTTGCCTGTGCTAGATTAATGGTTGGACTTGATGATTTTCAAGGTCTTCTCTGACCTAAATGATTCTGTGATTCTATGATTATCCTACTGATCCACCACACTTGCTCATGCCTATAACCTGGTAGCATTTAGAGCTGGTCTCCTTGCCCACCAACTCTTTTGCAAAGCCAATTTATTAAAAATTAGTTTGGTGGTCTCTGGTACCACTGCTCCCAGGGGCACCCAGTTCTGGCAATGCTAACCCTACAGTGGTGGCTCAGACAACCGCTGGGTCTGCCCTGCTGCTGGAATAGGAAGGCAAGAGGCAGATGCATTTTTCCTTTCCTTCCTCAGGTTGACAGTCCCATGCAGACAGATGAAGGTATTTCCCAAATGTTGAAAAGAGCTCTACAGTTGGTGTTGAAGGGAGGAGCAATAGCTCTTCTGTCTTGTGCATGGCAGTACATGCTCTTCTTGCTTCATGCTGGGCCAAAAAGACCAATTTCATTGCTCTTGCTGCTGCTGCTGTCAATGTTGTGTCAACTACAGGAGCATTCAGACAGGGCTTTAAACGTAGAGAGATCAGCCTTAGCACTTCACCATGAGCAGGAAATTTTCCTTCTTTTTTCCACCCCAAGTGCAATCAGAAGATATCTACAATTACTGTGACTTCATTTATATGGCACAAAGTTTTTAGGGACTGTTAATAAGCTATTGTTTTTAGGATACTCTTAACTGCCACCATTTTGTGTCCATGCTCCCTGTCTGCTGGGAGGGGGATAGAGGCAGACTTTTGTTCGCTCAGCCTCCTGCAGCAGAAGTACTTTCTCCATTTAGCTCACGTTTTAAAGGCTTGTTTTGCCAACTAAGGGGAAACAAACTTCAGTCTGGATCACCAAAGATTTCTAGAAACCAATACATTTAAGGAAGACAATGCTTTGTTGTTAAAACTAAGATTATCTTTACAAAGCCCCAACTGTTACTGCTGTTGGCCAAAGCTTGTAGAAAACCCCCATAATTCGTTTCCATCATCAATGAGGACAGCAAGCAGCAGGGTCCCACCTGATGTGCTGCTGTGTCTTTGACCTTCTTGGATGAAATCTATCACAGTCTGAGTCTGGGAGATGAATCAGAGAGAAATGAAGGGATAAGGAAAAGGTGAGACAAATGAAATGGCAAAATAAGGGCAACGCTCTGCCTAGCAGATGTTCGGTATTCCCGCAGTCTCATTACCTTTGTTTAAATGTTTGAATCAATGCTCTTAGTTTAATAAACAAAACAGATGCAAGATTCGCAGCTAAGTGTTAGGAGCGAATGTCAAGGCACAGTGAGCAATCTGTGTGTCCCCTGGGACCCTGGGTTTTGGTCCAGGATGGGAAACCTGTTGTTAGAACTGTTCCCAGATTATATCCCACTGGCCCTGATTACCTTGATGTTGGGGAAATGTCTCGAGGGATGTAAATTGCCTAGAATCATTTGCAACAGCTGCCAGCAACTGCGATTCTATGTTATTACAAAAGCAATCTCCCTTCCTGGGAATTTGATTTGCAAAAATAGAAGAATTAATAGAAATAGAAAGGTTTTAACATAAGATCAGTTTCCAAAAACCAGGCGCCTTATTTGACACAAGTATCCCTTATGCTTTCAAATGGGAGTAATTACAGAAGTGACTGTCACAAGATGGTACCTGCTTATGAAAAATAAATCTCTCCCTTGAATTTAGGCAGGCTCGAGTCAATATTTCTTGCAGAGGAAATCTCTCCTTTAAGCTCAGTATATTTTCTGGAACAATGAATATTGAATTGTGTCTGTTAATATAATCATTTGACATCTACCGTTTTGTATATTTCGTGTTCCAGTGAAACCTTCACTGTATTGCTAATGAAATAATTTTTTTATGTTCTCAATAATCATTATTCTCTTTAATGAAAAGTTAGGGCAGATCTTTCAGTCCTTACATGTGGGAATAATTTCTACCCTCACATTACTTTCTTGAGTAACTTAAGCTGACTTGAGCGAATTAAAGTTTTGTAGGGATGGCTTGTTCATAACTTAAGTGCTAATTGACATCTATTTCAGAACATGACATTCCAGAATAAACCCCACTTTAAGACATTAATGCAATTATGGTTTTTATAACAATTAGTATAATTATGTTTTGGGTAATAACTAATAAGGCACTGTAGTGGAATGTAGGGTAATGTCTCCTGCCAGCTGCCTTCAAAAATCCTGTGTCAGCGACAGTGAGAAAGACCTGTCCTGAGTCACGTAAAGCATCTCCCACAAACATGATGACATAAAACAATAGGAGACACAATACTTGTGTCATTTAATTTTGAGACATAACTAATTCTAGTGCTAGGAAATTTTGGAGCAAGCAAAACAAACTGTTTCATTTCAATGCCTTTGTACCAGAAAGAGAGTCAGGTCCAGATACAGTGGTCAGTCTAATAAGTGATTAATAGCTAAAGTGAGCTGCTGGTGCTTTATTTCCTATCCCTTGCTCTGCCTCCTCTTTAACACTCAGGTAACTGTCAGAAAGGGACCCAGCTATTACAGATGACAAGGGGTAAATGCCTTCATGTTGTCCTCCAAAGGTTAAGGTTTACCAACCTCAGTTGGAAGCCACAATCTCCAATAACCATTAATCCACTAAACTCCAGTACGAGTGAACATATTTATGGCTGCAGTCACTAAAGGGTGAAATAAAGATTAGTTTTTAGTTAGGAACGCAAAGCTTTTTAGATCAATACAGACCCACTGCTGAAATCAATCTAAAGTTTGGAATTTTTAAGTAAAGATTTACTGGGCTTCCTTGTACAGTTAATTTTCCAAAGGGGGAATAGTCTCAGCAATGTTACATAGTAATCAAATTGAGTAAACACTAGTCAGTTCGTAAACTGACCTCAGTTATGCGCATAGCAAATGAGTGTACAGCAATAAAAACACCATAATGTGGATAGTAAATTTGCCAATAAACAGGTAAAGTCAAAATGCACATATAGACTAACATGATAAAATATTAGCAGCTACATTTGCCTATTTGAAAACATAAATAATCAATAGACATTAATAATGAAGTTATTCGTGCGTTTCTTTATTACTGTGCATATTAAGTGTTTCAATTATTTCTACTTAGTTTGATAGATAAATGTATATGCACATTTTATGCCTTGAAAAGAATATAGGATTACTCTTCAAAACAAAAGCCACTGTTTAGATGAAAGAACAAGTGGACTGGAAATACACAGCTTGTTATACCCCTCTGCTGTTCATGTTTGATGCATGTATACAATTTATTATGCAATTTCTTGAGATTTGACAAAGTAATTGTCTGGCAAACCAGAGCTTTAATGATGGTTTTTCTGCTTCATTCAAAAGGTCTGAAGGTAGTGTAGGAAAATGACTTAATAGATCAGTGTCTATAAATGATGTTAATGCATATTATATATATATGTGCAATGGTAACCCAAGTTATTTTCTGAGTTACCGCACAATATGTTGTGAGATTCCATGTGGTAAATTCGTTTTTTGTCATCAGAGCTACTGCATGAAATCTTGTATGTTGAGCTGTAGCTTCCAAAATAACTCAGGTCACTGCCCTAGCTTAAGTCTTGGTGTCTGTCACTGGGAGCTCTTGACAGTGGACCAAGGGCTGTGAAGAAGGCTGGATGTTATACTAGTGCCATGGTAGCTTGAAAAAGACAGAATTTCCATTGTTAATCCCATTTTAAAGGGCTTGTAACTTTGCAGTTAAAATCCATTCAGGTCTGAAACCAAAGTCAAGGTGTAATATATAAATTTCCTTTTCATCATACTCGTTTTAAATCATTGTAGCTCTTCGTGAGATAAAGAGCACAGAAATCCTAAAGTTTTATTATTTTGAACACTTTTGCAGTCTTTTGTAACTAAAATATGTCTAATTTAAAAAAAAATAAATTTCTCAGCAGAGGGATGTTCTTCATTTTGCCTGTCTCCCTGTTTTATCATCGGTAAAGGACTATTGGCCAGATTCATAGCTTGGGTGAGCAAGCACTGGGTCCACTAGGACTGTCCCTTTACATCAGCAATGAACCTTTGTCTGCCAATGAGCTGTACTCGAATGAAGTTAAAATGGAAACCTTTTTCATTTTTCTCTGGTGTCATTTCTCAGCCCTAGGATATTTTGGGTGTTTATTTATATCTTGGTGTAAAATGAATACGAGGCATTGGGCAGACAGGAAGATGCTATCTTGTGAGCAATAGGTACCTGAAAACCACCCAGGCAACTTGAGACAAAGAAAAAAAAAAAAAAAAAAGACATGAAGTTCTGGTAACTGGGCTCTGACATCAAGTGTTGCTTTATTCTATTTCATCTCCATATTTTAGAATTAGTGATATCTACCCTCATACCTGCTTTTTTGCCTCCTATATACAGGTCATTAAGTTTGTTGATGACAGGGAAGAACAAAATCTCCTCTTACTCCATGAGAAATAGGGCTACTATCGATTTCCTCACACTCCCCATTTGGCACCATGGAAATATTTGAAAAGATGAGGGGGGAACAATTTCCAGCTGTGAAGGGCTGGCAAATCCTTCACACCATAACAGACCACAGATGATCTGCTTGTATTCCCAGGCAATGTCACTCAGAACTGAATACAAGGACGTTTTTATTATGTGAACTAGATACTAGCCTGAAACAGCTGGCTGGTGACACAGGGGGCCTTTCCAGCCATTCACTGACGGCTTCTTTTTAGTTTCTACTGACCAGCCATATTCAAACCAGGAACCTGGACACAAGTGCCTACTTTGCTGAGAAGCAGAGAAACACTTCAGCAAAGGAAAGGGATTATTTTCCTGCTCCTATTTTCTCCCCATTCAGAGTATCTGCTACCAAAGTCGTATCATCCCTGACAAAAAAAAAAAAAAAAAAAAAGGTGTGTTTTTACGATGCTACACCAACCTCGGGCTGCAGTTGGACCTAGTGGAGACAAGACAGATGTCCTTGTTTATCAGGATAACTAGTAGGGTTAAGTTGGAGCCACTACTGGAGCTCCCAAAAATCACCCTCACCAACTAGTGAGGGTCAACACCAGTTAGGGGAATAATGCTTGATGTTCACTGGCTACCTAAAGATTACCTGGATTTAATCTCATGAAGCCCTGTTTCCATGTTTTGTGTGTGGCTTTTTTCTCTTAGGAAACTAGCTAACCTGAGTTAGCAGGTTCTGACATAAAAACTACAGCTTGGAATACAGGCGAGAAGCCCATGTGACTATTTCACAGTGGTGAATAGGTCTGGTTACTGAGAAAGAAATGATACATGATCTCCATAGAGAGATCACCTTTTTCCCCTCTGCAACAGAACAAGACTGTACTATTTAAGCACAGCCCTCCTATTTAAGCAGCCAGGTCAGAAGGTGCTCTCTGTTATTTTAGAAAGATGGAGTAAAGCAAGGGGAGACTGTAAACTTCAACTCACATTTCCTTTGCTTTTTTATACCTAAATTTAACTTATGCCCCCCAAATGATGTCAGTGAATAAGTATCTTTGCCATCAAAGTTAACGCCACATTTTGTTTTAAATCATTATATCCTCATGAGGGAGTTGACATCCAATGAGTCCTCTCTGCTCCATCAAAAGGGAGGAGACAGTCTTGGGGCAGTTGAAATGGAGCACTACAGAAAAGATTTCTGTCCCCAGAGCATTTAGATGTGATGGAGAACAAAAGTCTTTGTCAGCAGACTTTGCTTGAAAGGGAATTAAAAATTTTTCGCAACCCTTCTCTCCCTTAAAAACTGTTATTGCTCCCTTGGGGCTTGTGAGAGTCATGTTAAACCTATGGATTATGTATTACTTCAGTACAAAAATGTACTCTAAATCCAGCCACTGCAACCCAGATAGTTCCTGTTGCTCTGAAGCTTGCCCTTTCCCCAGTGTGTCTCAAAATGCTACCTCAAAAAACCAAGCAACTGGAATGGAGCACTCTCCCACTTGGGGATGGCTCCTTACAAAGCTTGACTGTGTCTTTAGAGCAATGACAGTGTCACTTGCCACCAGTGAATCCTTCTCCTAGTTTTGCAATGAGTCTTGTGTGCACCAGGCTGGGAAAATTCAGCCAAACTGAATGGCGATTGTAGACCCACGTCCCACGTCAGGAAAGAATTCCCTTTCAAGAGAGCACTTAAGAATATGCTTTAAGAAATGCTTAAATGCTTTCCTGAACAGAAATGGACTTAAGCATGAGAGAGTATCTCTTAATTGGGAGTACAGTGCAGACACAATCACTAAAGCTCATATTATGTGCCTGAAAATCAAGTCCCAGAGCATAAGCTTTTCCGAGTGATGGTTAGAGGGTTCCTAGTTCTAGCATGGTTCTGTACAGAAGGATTTGCTTAATCCACCTTGCTTTAGATTGCAATTTCCCCAAGCTTAGCTGCTTCTTTTAACAGTTCTGAGTTCTGCCCCCCCCTCCAAGTTATTTTAATAACTCTTTCAGAGGCAATACCTTATATTTTGATTTTTCAGAAGCTACTGATTTTCTAAAAACTATATTCATGTCATCTTGATTGCACAGCATTGCATTGAATGACTTTTTAATTTTTTTATCTAGTTTACCCTATGGCCTTTTTGGGTCTGCGGGAAGGGGAAGAACAATTTGTCTTTCAGTGCTCTTAGGATTATTCACCTAGGGTCCTGTTTATCATCTCCCAGTCTACCCCCAACAGAGCTTTGGGCAAGCAGGGAAACAGTCTGAATACTTAACAGTATTACAACTCTTTGTTACAGAAAAAATTCTGTTCTGTATACATGCAGGCATAGAAACGATACTTCACGGTATGTCTGTGTATAAATAGAACCAGTCAGTATTCCTGGAGGAATCCCAAAGCACCAGGCAAGCACAGATTAACCAGGACACAACACAGGTGTTCAGGATGCCTGTGACACCTCTGGGGCCAGTTGTGCCAGTCTCTAGAGCCACACAGTTGTGGCAGCCACTGGCATAGCAAGTGTAATAGCCAACATTCAAAAAAACCCAGCCAGGGGTGGAGCTGGGCAGATGTGCTCAGCAGGGCCAAAGGACCACAAGCTGGGAGAGCCTTGGACTGCACTAATGAAAACCCTTTTTAGCATTTGTTAACTGAAGCACAGAGATATCAAAGGATGCACCTGGGTCAAGGTTGTTACATCTGTATTATTAGACCCAAGATAACTTCTGATTTCAAATGTCTCTCCCTCCCAGCTCCTTGCAATGCCTCGCATCTCCTCGGTTTCCAGGGAAAAGGTCTCCTCTGGGAACAACAAAGCACCTGCAAGCTTTGTCTGGTTCCCAGGCCCTAACCCCAAAGCGTGCAAGCCAGTGCAGATACAGTCACTGTGTGTCAGTGGCTGGAATTCAGATATCCAGACTCTAACAACCACTACTGCAACGTCCTGAATCTTCCACTCTTGCCCTACTCCTAGACTGACACTACCTGGCAATGAATGGAGTAGTTCATCTGTACTCTGGGAAGAGCGCAGCTGCGATGCCAGGTCTACTGTCAGAAGCACAAGCTTACAAACTTCCACGTCAGAAAGTTCAGGATGGATTATACAACAGTGTTCAGCTTCAGCAGCAATGTTATTGGTAACATCCAATACTGCTGTCGCTCATCTATTTGTACAGTACTTGTACTACAAAAGGGATCTGTGTGCTCAGATCTGTCCAAACGACTAGCATGGCATGTTGCCCAACAAAAACAATCCAGCTTACCTTTAGTCTTCATCTCTCTGGAAGGCGTCCAAGAGAACTTTCTTTTCTTGTGGTGAGAGATCCTGTCCACATACAGGTGGGTCTGGTGTTCTACCATTTGAAACGCAGCTGTGGCAGAAATGCAGACTGTTGTAGCATTCATCAAGCCAGGTGACTTGCACAAAGGCAATTTCTTTGCCCCAAACAGGGGAGCCAGCTGAAGCACTGTTTTTGAGATCAGTCTCAAAGATAAAGGGGCAGCTGTTCAGAATTGACACTTTTTTTTTTCTTAATAATTAAGATACTGTGCATGTAACTTGATTTCTGAGCTGTACCAGGATATC
The DNA here is from genome assembly GCA_024605025.1 of Megaceryle maxima. Taxonomy (NCBI): domain Eukaryota; kingdom Metazoa; phylum Chordata; class Aves; order Coraciiformes; family Cerylidae; genus Megaceryle; species Megaceryle maxima. Next base: position 118,943 of record JANHGN010027181.1, read on the forward strand.
AGTGTATATTGCAACAACAAAATCTGCAAAAAATCCCCCACAAAACACCCGTTGTGGAGAGGTATGTTTCATATTACAAGTGCAGATAATAAAGGAGTTCTAAATTTCTCCTTTTTATTTAATGACTGAGTAGTATTTACCTTGCTTATTTACTGAGTTTGTTCTCTGGGATTTTAATAACAATGCCTTTTACTGTCTTGATGATGGCCTCCTCTGCATGAGGATTTCTTCCTTTAATTGCAGGATGTGATTCGGTTCCTTGTACAGCACTGACCTCCCTACTACAAGCCTCTGCAATGAGGGTTTGGTAAGTTGAGGAGTCTGTGCAGATGGAAAGAGATGAGCTAAAAAAAGACAAGTAAAAGCACAACATCTATGAACCCCTGGCTTTGAAAAGATGAAAACATGGGGCACTCACTGGTTGGTGTTCTTTGGAAATCCTGATTAGGGATAGAGCTACAACAGGGAAGCCTCGGGAGTTAGCATGTGTTCAGTGCCTCAGGGGAGATGCTCTTTGCTCCCGGTGGTTTCCCTGAAACCTGTGATGGTCTAAAGATTAAAAGCTAGAGACATGAAGTCCATGCTTATACCAAGTGGCAAGTACATCTAGTTTTGCTCCAAAGGAAAAAAAAAAGGGCAATTTTACATGTTGCAGGTATGGGAGTAACTGCAGAAGAAAGAAAACACATGGTATTTTCTGCTGACAGATGTCGTGTAAGAGATAAACTTTAATTTTCTATTTTGCAGATAAAATGTTTACAATTTTGAAAAGCACCCAAGTGAATGAGAAACTTCGAAGTGTCCCTTCAAAAGTGTTCAAGCCTATTTAGAAAATCCCATATCCAGGAGTTTTGGAAATATTTTTCCAATGTAATTTGTAAGTGATCACAAATCATATATGAAAGTAAGACTGAACTTTATTTCAACCTGAGTTAGTGTAGCAAAGTTAAATAAAAATTAACCAGGGCTTTTCACTAATGAGCAAAACATACCACTGTGCTAGTCCCAGAAACTCGCTACACATTGGCACAGACTATTTTGGCAGCTTACAATAGTATACGAGTGTGTGACATACCAGTCAGTGAAAACTGATACAACCCCCCATGGGAATTATTTACAGCCATTACAGCAGTAAAGTTCAGCAGCACAAGCATGATATAAAAATTTGTCTTCCCATCTACTACAGTTGGGAGAAAAGTCGCATCACTGAAGACATCAGCTACTATCAAAATGGAGGCGTCTTAGAATTCATGTTCCTCTTCACCTGAACAGGATCAAAATCTGGGTGGCCAACAGGGCACAACTGGGAGGAAAGGGAAACACAATGGGAGCAAACCGAATAAAACAGTTTTAGTAGCATATGATGGTGTCATTCTACTGGGAAGAATACCATGCCCTAAAACACTAGCTGCCTAATTTCTCTTGGAAATTTCTTGCAGAAATAATTGACATCCAAGTGGGGAGGAAGGGAGTTAGCTGGTGAGGAGGAAGGGAGTTAGCTGGTGAGGAAAACTAGAAAGGTATGGCAGAACTTTTTTTTTTAAGGTCACCAGAAAATAAATGAAAGCAAAAACTGCCTTGATGCCTTTCAGTTCCAGTCCTTTGCATTCCTGAGCAATCTGACTCCAGCTCTGTAAATGCATTGGCATCCTTGGCCAACTGAAAGACCATGAGACCTGGCATCCAAAGTCCCGTTTCTGATGTGTATTTTAATAAACAGGAGCCTGACTATTAGCTGCAAGAGGGAATGGGGCTCGTGGCCTTCACACCAGGTAAAACTATAGGTGCTCACTCCACTTTCCTTTCACGAGCATTTCATTCAAGGGCATACATTTCACCTTTGTGGGTTTTTTTTTTTTTTTGACAATTGGAGGTTTGACAACAGAAGAACAGAGCTATAAATGTGAGGGTGCAATATATCATGAGATAAAGTGTGGAGAACATGTCCTCTACCAAAATGCCCCTTGGTGGAAAGAAAAAGCCCAAAATGTCTACAACGAGAATATCCCCTGCTTTTTACAGCTATAAAGGAGCAAAAACCAAAACAAAGCCCCAACCCATGGGCTGTGCTGTGCATGTTTCTGGGGTATCATCTCTGGCAGAAAGTTGAAAGGTTATGTTTATGAAATAGCAGCTGCTTTCCTGCCATTTGATTCAGGCTTCTGCATTGCAAAGTCTCGAAACTGAAAGACAAATCTGACAATATGCTAATCTTCCAACAACAAAAAAATAAAAAAATATAAATGTGACTTCTGAACCCTTATCTGTTGAAGAGCTGACAGTGAAGTTCAGAGACGGTTGTCTAACCAGACAAAACGATAGAGAAAATATGCCTTCAAACAAGATCATAAATCTTGAACAGTGCAGGGGAACAAATGTAAAGGGAACGTTTTACCACCAACACCATTTAGTAGCCTCACTTTCCTTCTCACCCCTCCACCTCATCATACTTGCAAGGAAGGAGGATGTATCCTGTTAAAGCAATAAGTAAAATACAAGGGGGGCTGGGAAGGGGGTACAATATATCAGGTATTGCAATCAGGCATTATTTCCATCACATCTGGGGTGTGAGGGGCGAGCAGAACCACAAAACAAATACTATGCAACCTGAATACAACAGACTTACCCCCCCCCAGCAACACACACACACACACACACACACTTGCACATAAAAAGTTTGCATATTGCACAGGGCGCTTGAAGATCATAAATCTATGCATGAGAAAGATGTAGTGGAAATTTTTGGGGGGATTAGAGTTTATTTTTGTCATCTCTGTGAGACAGCTACTCATTCATCCAGATCACAGCTAAGAAAAAAGCTGGTCACAGAAATTAGCAGTTTCAGCTCAGCAGCAAAGTCGCCAGCCTGTGAAGGCAGAGAGAAATTGACTAATTAGCAATGCGCACTAAAACTTGACGGTTCTTTATAGAGAGAGAGAAGAGAGAGGGAGAGCGAGAGGGAGGGAGGCAGAGAGGAGGGGGGGGGGGGGCTCGCTTTTTCCCCTTCTTTCTTCCAAAGATGTTTGAAATCGCAGTCATTTACGCTCGACAATTTTTACAATAGCCTTGAGCCATAATTTTGCGAGTCTCTCCAGCATCCATCCCCCTGTATGGTCTCTCTCCACTGGCCATGCACGACCGTTTCTCTCCCCAACCGTGGATTTCCTATTACTCTCGTTACGACTCACTGAGCCCCAGGCCCAAGGATAATGATGTGTTGTTTCTTGGTAGCATAATTTGTCACACGTACATTTTTTCTTCTTCTTCTCTTGCAGAAAGCTCTGCGCTCTCTCTCTTTCTCTCTCTCTCCCCTTCTCTCTCTCTCGTACATTTTCTTGCTGTTGCTAATTCATGGTGATCAAATGATGTACGACAAAATAAATTGTAAAGAGTGACTGCTCCGAGTTGCAAACCAGAAGGTTTTTTTTTTTCTTTCTTTTCTCTCCCTCTTTTTTTCTTTTTTTTCTCCTTTTTTTTTTTTTTTTTTTTTTTTTTTTTTTTTTTGGAAGGAGCAAGCAAACCTTTAAAAAGGAAGGACAATTGATTTTTTGGGGGGGGAGCTTAAGTGAACCTTTACTTTGGCAGCTGGTTGTGGAGCAGGTAAGTTTCTGGCCTTGTGTCTAACCGTCTCTGTGCATTTTCTTGTGTCTCCTGATTTGTTTGTTGCTGGGGGAGAGGAAAGGGGTGTCTGCGTGTGCGGGTGTGTGTGCTGGAAGTGTGTGCGGGGGGGGGGGGCAGTTGTGTAACGAACGCGTTTGCAGAATAAACTCCGACTGCAAGAAATGGGCAAAACGAGGAAGAAAGAAGGGGAGGGAGAAAGAGGAGGAGTGTATGTGTATATATATGTGTGTGTGCATGTATGTATGTGTGTGTGCGGTGGGGAGGGGGGGATTGACCGGGTCCACTTAAAGGGAGAGGCTCCGGGAGGTTTCTGTAGCCGGCGGCGGGGCGCGGAGCAGGGCTGAGCGGCGCCGGGGCAGGGGAAGCGGCTGGAGGGAGCCCCTCGCTGTGCCGATATATGGGGCGGGGGGGTGTGTGAAGGGAGGCAGAGGAAGCCCGGCGCAGGCGAGGAGCGACTGAGCGCGCTGCAATGGCAGGAGCAGGTCTCGGCGGGATCCCGCTGAGGAGGAGGAGGAGGAAGAGCGGCGGTGCTCGGCGGGGCGGGATGCGGCCAGCGCGAGTCGGTGGCTGCGCAGCCCCCGCAGGTGCGGCCGTATCTCAGGGCTACCCCGCCGACCCGGGTCCCCGGGCCGGGCACAGGGCCGGGGCAGAGCGACGGGGCCCGGCCGGTCCGAGGGGCCGCCGGGCAGGGCCCTGCTCCCCGCCGCCCCCGCCCGCCTTCCCCCGTCCTTCCCCCAACTTGAACTTCACGTAGTTACCGGAGTTACGGCAGCGGCGCCGTCTGCTGCGAGGAGAAGCGAGCCGGGCAGGACAGCAACGGGCGGCCCCGCTCCGGGCCCGGGGCTGCCTCTTCCCTCCCCCGCTCCCTCCTTCTCCAGGGTCCGACGTATTGCACCCCATCTACTCCCCCCCCCCCGCTCTGACGGAGGCGGGGGGGATCAACTTCGGTTACCGGCCAGCGCCGGAGCCCCCCCCTCGGGCACGCCGGTCGCCGGCTCCGGGGAGGAAACGGGTCCCGGCGCCACCGAGTTGCCAAAGCGGGAGGAAGGGGCCGGGGGCTGGCGGCGGGCAGGGCTGCGGGGCTGCTCGCCTTCCCGGCAGAGTTTCAGTCACTTGGTAGTTTCTCTGGACATCGCGGAGTATGTGTGTGTGCGTGTGGCTTATTTTGTGTGTGTTGCTTGGGTGGTTGGTGCGTTGTTTGTTGTTTGGTTTTTGTTTGTTTGTTTTTCTGGAGGGTGGCTCAGCTTTGAAAACGTCCCCGGTTTCCTCGCTCCTCCCCTGGAGAGCAGCCCGGTTTGCACCGAGGAGGGAGGAGAAAGGGGTGGTGTGTGTGTGTGTACTGGGGGGGTAAGAGAGAGAAGGGGGAGGAGGCCGAAAAAATAAATCTCCTCCAGCCCTCCCAAGTTGCGGCCCCTCTGAGAGCGCCCGTCCATGCCCAGGGCAGGGGGGCGGCTCGGCGGGCAGAGGGGAGCCCGTCCCCCGGCCGCTCCCCCCGCCACCCGTGCGCACACGGCCGGGATGCGCCCTCCGGGCCTCTAAAGCTCTGTGTTTATTGTTGTGTCGTCCCGTGTGTCCCCCCCACCCCGCTCTCCTCCCCACCCCTCTGCCCAGGTTGGAGGAGGGTTTAAAAGGCAGGTGTGTCGGAGGCCGCTCGCCATGTCCAGATCCGGGGACAGGACCTCCACCTTCGACCCCAGCCACAGCGACAACCTGCTGCACGGCCTCAACCTGCTGTGGAGGAAGCAGCTCTTCTGCGACGTGACCCTGACGGCCCAGGGCCAGCAGTTCCACTGCCACAAGGCCGTTCTGGCCTCCTGCTCCCAGTACTTCCGATCCCTCTTCTCCAGCGGCGGCGGGAGCGGCGGGCACCCCCACGCCCTGGGGCTGGGGCCCGGCGCCCAGGACGGGCTGGGGGGCCCGCCGAAGGAGCCGCCGCCGCCACAGCCGCAGGAGGAGCCCGGCACGCCATCCTCCTCTCCGGAGGACAAGCTGCTAGCCAGCCCGCGGGCCATCAACAACCTGGTGCTGCAGGGCTGCTCGTCCATCGGGCTGCGGCTGGTGCTGGAGTACCTGTACACGGCCAACGTGACCCTCTCGCTGGACACTGTGGAGGAGGTGCTGTCGGTCAGCAAGATCCTGCACATCCCGCAGGTCACCAAGCTGTGCGTGCAGTTTCTCAACGACCAGATCTCGGTGCAGAACTACAAGCAGGTGTGCAAGATCGCCGCCCTGCACGGCCTGGAGGAGACCAAGAAGCTAGCCAACAAGTACCTGGTGGAGGACGTGCTGCTGCTTAACTTCGAAGAGATGCGCGCCCTGCTCGACTCGCTGCCCCCCCCCGTCGAGTCGGAGCTGGCGCTTTTCCAGATGTCCGTGCTCTGGCTGGAGCACGACCGGGAGACCCGCATGCAGTACGCCCCGGACCTCATGAAGCGCCTCCGCTTCGCCCTTATCCCGGCGCCGGAGCTGGTGGAACGGGTCCAGTCGGTGGATTTCATGCGCACCGACCCTGTCTGCCAGAAGCTGCTGCTGGACGCCATGAACTACCACCTGATGCCCTTCAGGCAGCACTGCCGGCAGAGCCTGGCCAGCAGGTGAGGGGGGCGGCGGGAGTGGGGGGCCTTCCCTCACAGACGCCCCTTCGGTGGCTCCTGGCCGCAGGAGGCTGGGGGAGCGGGGAGTCCCCGCAGGGCCGAGGGGGGGGT
>JANHGN010027182.1:0-20292 GCA_024605025.1 Megaceryle maxima
GCCCTTTAGCTCTTGCTCAGCATTGCTCAGCTCCCCTCTCAGGCTGCTCTTCTCCAGCTGAACAGCCCCAGGGCTCAGTGATGCACCAGCCCTGGTGATGTCACCGCAGGCAGGACACTGGTGGTGGCTCATCCCAGAGGCCATCGGGTGACACAGCCAGCCCAGGGCTACCAGGTCTACCCAGGCCTACCAGGCAGGAGAGGCCACACTGGCTGCTCCTCCCTCCTCTGTTGCTCCTCCTGTGCATCGCAGCTCAGATGAGGGGTGGGATGGGACCAGGCCGCAGCACTCTCCTCTCTCTCTACTGATAAGTATCCTGCTTGTAGCCCATCATGGTCATGGAGGGAACTGGAAGCTCCTTGCAGCCATGGGCACAGGGAGCTCCCCATCCTTTCACCCTGGAGAGATGTGGGCCGGGCCCCACAGGAGCTCCTGGCACCATCACTGGCGATGCAGTGGCCAGAACACTGGTGGTGGCCTGTGTCACTGGGGGGTGGCTGCCACGGTTGGTCTAGGAGGGGTGTCTCCTGGCCATCAGGGAGACAGGGGATGGAGAGCCTTGGAAGGAGGCTGAGACAGCCCCAGGAAGGGAGGTAGGGGAGGGCTGAGGGGATGAAGGTGACTGATTTGGTTGTTCATACTCCCTTCTTGGACAGCTGAGGTCCTGCAGATGGACAGAACCAGACCAAAGGACCCACTACTCATCCAGAAAGCACCACACTGTTCTACGGGGACATGAACCCAAGAATAAGGAACAACACACCCCCATTGTGGACCTACAGGCAGCTGGAAGCTCCCCACAGCTAAGGACAAAAGCATTTCTGCACCATCCCTCCATCTCCACACATCACTATGGTCCTGCAGGCAGCTGGAAGCTCATCACAGTCATGGACAAAGGCAGCACCACACCTCCAACCACCTCTGTACCCTACCACCACCTCCACGCCCCATCCCAGACTTACAGACAACTGGAAGCTCCCCACAGCCAAGGACGACACCTTCCTGCACTCTTTATCTTCTCTGTACCCCATCACCTGCCTACAGGCAGCTCAAAGCTCCCACAGCTGTGGACAGAGGGATCTCCACACCACCTACTACCTCTGTATTCCACCTCCTCCATCCACCATCATTGTTCTACGGGTAGCCAGAAGCTCACCACAACCAAACAGAACCTCCATCTCTGCACCATTCTGTAGACCCCCCCAGCAGCTGATTTATCCCCGCAGCCCTGAACCCACCACACACCTCAAGAGCATCGTGTTCCTCAAAATAAAGTTGCCAATTCATGAACCTATTGGATGGTTCTACCACTTCCTGCTGTCTTGGGGTTTTTTTTAGTAACCTTGTGGGGTTGTTCCTTCAGAGAATCAAAGGAGGTTAGGGGTTGGAAGGGACCTCTAAGATCATCCTGTCCTTGTGTCCTTTAAACATAGGTGTGATGTGCACATGGATATAAACACCCATAAAGAATGTGTCCTGGGGCTGGGTGTTGAAAGGCTTCCCCAGGAGCTCAAGCAGGGACACCGAGAGCCAGTTGTCCAGGACCTTGTCCAGACAGCTCCTGAAGATCTCCAAGGATGGAGACTCCACCACCTCCCTGGGCAACCTTTAAGTTGCTGCTGCAGTTACTCAGTTGAGGCCCCACCAGTGTTACCGGTTGTTGTTACTGGTTTATTAATACTGGTTTCTTCTTGTTTGAATGGTCCATGTCACAGCATCCCAGTGTGGTGGGAAGGGCCCTCGGGGGATGATCTGGTGCCACCCCCCTGCTCCAGCCAGCAGGATCACACAGAGCAGGGGGCCCAGCAGTGCAGTGTCCAGGGGAGTTGGGAATCTCTCCAGAGAAGGAGACTCCACAACCTCTCTGGGCAGCCTGGGCCAGGCCCCATCACCCTCCCTCGGGGATCATCAGGTTCATCAGCGTCCCCATGATCCCTGAGGGGTTTCCAAGCTGTGGTGCTGAGGGCCATGGGTTAGCGGTGTCCCTGCAGTGCTGGCGGAGAGGTTGGACCCTTGACACGAAAAGTCTTCGCCAACCCAACCGCCTCCACGGCTCTAACCGGTAGCTGTGCGGAGACCCCGCGCCTGCCCTCACCAAACATGGCGCCCCCTCCGATCTCCGCCACTCGCTGCCAGGGCGGAAGTCGCGCGAGGCAACGTCATCGCGCGGGGTAGCGTCATCGCGCGGACGCCCTCCTGCCGGCACCGCCCCGGAAGCGCTTTGGTCGTTCAAAGAGTGGCGGGAGCGGCTCAGGCCCGGCCGAGCCGCAGTGGGGCCGGGAACCTGCGGTGAGGGGCAGAGGCCGGGGCGGCAGCTGGGGGGTGGCGGTGTGAAGTGGGATGCGATGGAGGCGGAGGCAGCTGAGGGGGTGCGGGGCCGTTTGAGGTGCGGAGGTGGTTGTGGGGTGGAGGCGGTTGAGGGGGCGGTTGGGCCGGAGGAGGTAGTTGAGGAGGGTTAAGGAGCTACGTGGGGTGGGAAGGAGAGAATCCATCTGTTTAGGGGGGCTGCTGGGACGGGGTGGAGGGGAGGGAGCGGGTGGCTGTTGCTTGAGGGCCAAGGTGGGTTATGAGGCGAGGGGGGAAGCGGAGTGAGGTGGGGGGTGCGCTGTTTTGGGGCTGGGGGTGTGAGGGGAGGTAGCAGGTGGGTCTGTGCTGGGCACCTCTGGTGCCTGAGCCTGCGAGGGACAGTTAAGTTATTGGGAATTCCAATAACTGGTATCATTCAGTAGTCCTTTCAAAGGTGCTCAGTCCCGCCAAGCCCACCATAGGAACAGCACAGCTTATGTTTGCCTTGGGTTGGACTTTGGGTGGTTTTGGTCGGTTGGTTTTGTTTTCTCATGATGTTGTTATTGTTTGGGTGGTTTTTGTGTGTGTGTGTTTTCTGTAGGTTTTGTTGTTGTTGTTTTGTGTGTTTGGGGTTTTTTGTGCATTTCAGTTTTTGTTTGTTTGGGGTTTTTTTGGTTGTGGGTTTGGTTTGAGTGTATTTGTGGGGGGTTTTTTCTGTGTGTGGTTTGTTGTTTTTGTTGCTGTTTTGGTGGTTTTTTTTCCTCCTACATCTTGATTTTAGGATTTTCTCAGCTCCAGAGGGAAACTGCAACACTTTTTGAGCTGCTGATTGCAGTAAAGCCTGAATGTTTCTGTCCCTGGCGCAACTTAATCAAAACAGATGAAGAGTTTCAGTCTTGGAGAGATTTTTTTCTTTTTTTTTTTTCTTTTCCTGACCAAAGGACCTTCAAAGGGAGAACAAACCTAGTGTCCTCTTTTTTGCCAAATAGTTCCTTTCCCCTGGAGTTCCCTAACCATGGAATCAACGAGAGGCAAGGAAGAGCAGAGCGTAATCCTGATCAGCGATGACGAAGCAGAGAGCACGCTGGGGAACTCGGTTCTCTTAGTAGAACCCCAGGGTAAGTTCTGTGCTCTTGTTAATGAGGTTCTTTAAAGAACTTCAAAGTAAACTGATATAAAATCTTCTGTGCTGTGCTTGAAACATATCTGTCTACTGCTAGGAAAAGAAAATACTTGGGAAATAAAACAAAACCATGTGGAGCTGCCATTGTTTCATAGCTTTGGGGGGTTCTTGGATGGCACTAATTACCTTAAAGGATGCTGCTGTGTGGTTTCAACATGTTACAAACCCAACTGAGACTGGGGTCGATGGGATCCTCTTTGAGTCCATTACCTCTGTTTTGATAGTGCTTGGAAGGGATTTTTTTGTCCCAGGCCAGTGTACCATTCTTACTGGCACCACAAGAGAATTGAAATTCTAACCTTGTTGATAAGAATTCCCTTCTTCATAAGAAATTGTGCCCTAAAGTGTTTTTAAAAAGCAAATGTCCCTATCTGGTTGAACTTGTCAGGAAGCATTGTAATGAAGTTCTAGTAGCATTCAGTAGTTGTCAGTGTATTTACACCACCCATTCTCTTTTTCTGTTCTCGTTCTGTATTTCTCCTTTCTACAGAGAAATCTGCCCTGGAAGAGGAGAAATCCGAAGAAGTTGTGGATGAGGAATGTGAACTGGTAGTTACTTTCTGTAAACAAGCCAAAGTGATGCCTCATGCGAGATACGACTGCACCGTCCGCCCCTTTGAGTATGTTCAGTGGTGTGGAGGTTAATGGGGAGGGGGCCATTTTCCAGTTCATCCCTCTTGTCAAGGAACTTTGCTTTCCAACTGCTGAAAGCAGCAGTAGAGTTGGATGAGCCCTTCACTTCATAAATAACATTCTGGTTTTCAACTCGCTAGGCGAACGGAATGTGACACGTGCTCCCCCCTTGGGAACAACGCAGATATTTGTAATCAGTGCTACTGCTACATTTGTGATAAACTGGCTTCTGAGGTAAGGGCTGTAATCAAGAAATGCACAACTTAGAGTAAACTGAATTACCCAACAGTCTTAAAAAAAAAAAAAAATTAAATAAAATAACTCCTGAGCACATTTAAAAGAATCAATAATATGTGAAACTGTGGTTTATTTTAACAAATAGCATCTCCTAAATATTGTCATCTGTCTGCTTCACAATGCTGCTAAAAATGTAATCACTGTCTGGGTTTATTGCTAGAAGTCCAGCCAGTTGCTGGAGTAGAAATTCTCTTGGTTTCAGCAAATGTTCCTCCTGGTTTCCTTAGACACTGTATTTAGAATCATTGAATCGTCAGGGTTGGAAGGGACCTTAAAGATCATCTTGTTCCACCCCCCTGCCATGGGCAGGGACACCTCCCACTAGAGCAGGTTGCTCAGAGCCCCATCCAGCCTGGCCTTAAAATCTTCCAGGGATGGGGCTTCCACCTCCTCCCTGGGCAACCTGTTCCAGTGTCTCCCCACCCTCATGGTGAAGAACTTCTTCCTAACATCCCATCTGAATCGACCCACCTCTAGTTTTGATCCATCCCCCCCAGTCCTACCACTACCCAACCTCCTAAAAAGTCCCTCCCCAGTTAATGGGAACTGATTTAAGGCTTCTTCACACTGGGACCCTCGCTGGGTTCCCTGAGACCAGAACTTTTCTCTAGGAGTTCAAAACTGCTCATTAAATAACTTCAAAGTGGAAGAGAAGCCGTCTAGATATCTAACACAGAGATGCAAAATACATCTGGAATAATCAGTACAAAAGACTCATCGTTAATTTCTTGCTCTTAAAAAAGAATAAAACATTAAAAGAATAAAATACTAAATACTAATAAAAAGAAAAAAAGAATGCTGGGGATATTAATTAAAAGAAGGATTTATTCCTATGTTTTAATACAGCTTAAGAGGAAATAAGCTGCTTCAAGGGAATTTACTCTTTTCAGAGATCTCAGACATGGGTAACACAGAACCATGTCTCCAAACAACTCCTTCCCTGTGGTTTCCTCATCTGTGCCAATATTTCCGTGGCCAACGCACGCCGGGCTTTATTAGGTTGTACTGAGATATGAGATGTTCGGCTCTTCCAACCTTCCCTGGTGCCAGCAAACATCTGTCTGCCACCCGGGAGCCAACATTCTGCTTCCCTGTGTCCTCTCTCTCTAATGCATCGAGGGGTTTTAAGTGATGACCTCCAGAGAAGAAACTAAGAGGTGAGAACAGAAATCACCACGTGCAGCTGAAATTCTCCCATGGGCTATCTCTGTGACTAATGCCCGAGTGAAACCTCCTCCCGGTCACTTCACACGCAAGGAGGAATTTCTCCTCCCAGCACCTGCTCCGTGCGCAGCAGTAATTCCTGTGCTGCTTTAGCTGAACCTGAGCCAAGTACCTTCCTCAGCCTTTTCCAGCCCTTGACAGCCCTGGAAGAGAAGGAATTGTTCCTCAGCTCCAACCTAAACCCCCCCCTGGGGCCACTTGAGGCCGGTTCCTCTTGTGCTGTCCCTTGTCCCTTGGGAGCAGAGCCCAACCCCTCCCTGGCTCCAGCCTCCTGTCAGGAGCTGTCAGAGCCAGAAGGTCTCCCCTGAGCGTCCTCCTCTTCAGGCTCAAGGGCAGCTCCGTTGCCCTTCTCTGGCCATGCTCCAGCCCCTCCGTGTCCTTCTGGGAGTGAGGGGCCCAGAACTGACCCCAGCATTTGAAGGGGTCTCCCCAGTGCTGATCCCTGCTGGCTACACCAGTGCTGACACAGCCAGGATGCTGGTGGTCTTCTTGGCCACCTAGGCCGCTGCTGGTTCATATTCAGCCAGCTGTTGACCAGGTCCTTTTCTACCAGCCACTTTCCAGCTGCTCTGCCCCAGCCTTGAGCATTGCAGGGGGTTGTGGTGACCCAAGGGCAGGACCCAGGTTCTGTTCCAGCCCAACAAATTTATTCCATTTTGCCATTAATCTTGTAAGTAAACCAGCCACACGGAGCACTCGCTGCAACGTCAGCGTCCCAAGTTTCAACAACACCCTAAGAATTGCCTTAATAAGAGGAAATACTCCAGTGCTGAGGCCACATGTGAGCAGAGCCTGGACCAGGTGATGTCCAAGCTTTCACCCAACCTGTTGCTCTGCTCTAAGCTGCCTTCTCCCAGTCAATAATTTGATCAAACCCATTTTTGCCCAGCTTGACCCCAACTCTTCCTCCCAACTGCTCCAAGGCGGAGCACGGCATCTCCTTGGGCAGAAACAGGCAAACCCTGCATCCAGGGGACATTTGGCTCCATCAGGAGCTCCCCTGCCAAGCTGATGGGCTGCCTGGAAGGGCACACCAGCAAAGGCAACCAGAGTCCACGTGGATGCACACGGAAGGAGGACAATGACATTTAAGCCAGGGCAAAGCCACAGTTTCAGCCCAGCAGGACAACTGCCTCTTTCTAATTCATTCCTCTAAAAAAAAATAAAATAAAATTAATATAAAAAATAAAACTAAGTAAAGAAACTACCCGTTCCAGAGCAGCTGAGCAAGGTGATGGAGATGAAACAAGAACACCGGCTCAGCCGCTTTAGAATAAAACGCTGGGAATATGAAAGCAAAGCTGCATTGTGTTCAAATTCAAGACTAATTTAAAGTCTTGTTCCTCGGCGCAAAAGCTGGAAACACGCCCAAGGAGGGAAAAAATAATAACCAGGCCAATTGTATATTTCTCCTAGAAATTCCATGTCAGAAGGTACCTCGCGACTCGCACTCGTGGGCTCCAGTTTCAATAAATCAACACGGCGTGCAGGGTAACAGTAGCACAAGTCTTTCTCTCTTTCCATAATACACCTAGGTAAAAATCACTGTGAAGGGAAGAACAAAATGCCCATTCTTTCTGCTGCTTGGCAAGGGGACAAATCACTTTCTGCACCTCTCTGTGTTGAAGGACTAGTTATTAAATACGGTCTAAGCTGCCTTTCCAGCTGTACTTAAATCAAGGACAAAATAAAGCCAACGCGACTGTCCACAAGAAATTCAGAGAGCAAAAGAGCAACGGGAGGATGAGGCCACCCCCACGCACGTCTCTGCCTACCTAAATCTTGAAATAATCTGGATTTGCAAGGCAGAGCAAAGCCGCAGAGCCCCGTTACGCCGAGCGCTGCCCGGAACTGCCCCGACCTCTGCAACTGGCCACGATTGTTTGCCAGTAATTTACAGATTATTCCAACCGTCTGAGCTCGGTCCTGAGCTTCTCACTGCCAAGAAAGAGCAAACAAGAAGGTGAGAGTGAGAAAAAGAAAAGAGACGTGGCTAAAATACTGTATTAAATCAACGCTGTATAAAACCAACGGCTTCGGCCAGGACAGCAGAGGGGTCTCCCATCCCTCGGTCCCTCCACCTCCACCTCCTCCCCTCTAATGACATTTCATGCCACTTGTGCCATGAGTCATTCTACATTTCCTTTATAATCCCGCTCCTCTGCGAGGTGTAACTTCGTTACCGGACGGCACCCGGAGCTGCCAGGCGACGCGGGCGTTATCTCAGAGGGTGGAGGACAGTGCCCTGAGCTCCTGTGAGCTGCCAGGAGGGAAGAGCTGGGGTTTGTAGCTGGTCTTTTATTTCTGATTTGGTGCCAAGAAGGGGATAGCTGGTGGGAGAAGAAAATTCGATAAAGATATTTAAAAGATTACATTTCTACTCTTCCCCCCCCCACCTTGAAATCTGAAGTTTTGATAAGTCTCTTGGCACACGGACTTTTGGAAAGAAGGAAATAACTCCTTACATAGAGAAAGGTGGTTTGTTACAATCCCAGCCAGAACGTGCAAGTGGTCAGTGGGTCCAAGCCCCCGAACCATGTCTGAAAACCTCTCCTGAAAGCCACGTACCAGTGGAAGATGTCCCACGGCCAGCGACCCTGCGCGCTCCAAAAACCCAGCAGGGAAAGGCAAAATCTTTAAGTTCAGACTCCAGCATGAAAAGAGCAGTCAAATGAAATACAGCCGCAGGCTCGTCCTTTTTGGGGGGCAACAGAAAGCCATGCATAGGTAATTTGGATTTTCCATGACATTCTTCAGCATCTCTGCACAGACGCAAGCTTTCCCCGAATAACCCCTCAACTATTTGTTGTTATTAAATTACATCTTTAGCTTGCCACATAAAACACCTTGGAGACTTTGTGCCTTCCATAAAATATTTCAAAAGTAAGCTCCTCGCCCACACAAGCAGCTCAGTGCACTAGGAGTATGAACCAACCCAAAAAGAAAAGGGTTGGTAGAACATCCGTATGAGTGATTAACACTTTTCCAAGACCATGCACTAATTAAAAGAAAATTTATAAATAAGTAAGTCAGGAAGGAAAGCTCTTTAACAGCACTTGCCATTAAAACATCTATGGTTCACCATAGCCAGCAATTTCCTCCTATACTTTGGGGAAAAAATAGTTAGGAACCGTGAACTGTTGCTTCGTGTTAAGCTGGTACCCACTGTTAAGAGCATCTCATTCCCAAGGAGCAGGAACAAACCAGCAAACACAGGAAGACTGGCCAGCTCTGGAAAGCACCGAGAGCCCCTTCAGGTCAGATGGACCAGAGAGTTCTCAGCATCCCTCTGGCTGGAGGAAACGCTACAGATAAAATGTGGGCAGGGATCATTTTAGGCAGAAATGGGGACGATTTCAGGTCAATAACGACGGCGCTTCGCAACCCGTCAGCACCTTTTAGCAGATGCGCTCGGGTTGCAGATGCTGCTGAGCTTATGTCCCCCCCACAACCAGCCCCTCTCCCTCATCCCCTCCACGCTGAACTGAACTTCCTCGCCTCACCGCCAGCCTACGTAGCAAAAGTACCCAAATAATTTTCTCCATATAAACATGACTGTGGTTTATCTTATAGAACTTAATTATCTAAGGCAATCCCATGTGAATAAAGGATTCAGAATTTTTCAGGGGAAGAAGAGAAGGAGGAAAGGGAAAGAAGGAAAGGGAAAGAAGGAAAGGGAAAGAAGGAAAGGGAAAGAAGGAAAGGGAAAGAAGGAAAGGGAAAGAACTCGATAGTCTTATCCCAGAGCAGAAGTTCTAAATATGCAGCGCACATGAAACTCATTTCTGATGTTCACAGGCTGGTTTGGGTGGGAAGGGACCTTTCAAGCTCATCTGGTCCAACCCCCTGCAGGGAGCAGGGCCATCTGCAACCAGAGCAGGGTGCTCAGAGCCCTGGCCAACCTGACCTGCTGCTGAGGGCTAAAGGAGTTCTATGTAAACCTCTTATCCAACAGTACCCCTTGACATAAAAAGGACTGAACACCAGAAATGTGATTCCAACACCCCATTCACCTGCAGGACATCTAATCCAGCTGCTCCCGAAGACAATGCAACTGGGAGGCACAAAGGAAAAGCCAGGCACAGAAGTCCCATTGTATAAACGTGCGTTTCACAGGATGGAAACCACCACCATGATTAGATGGAGGAGGTCGAAAGCTTTGAATGTAAATACTTTTCTCATTCTCCTCCATGAGCACAGATAGCCCAGCGAGCCACCTGCACAGCATCCCACAGTAGACAGAATTATCATCCTTCTTCCTCACTTGGAGAAAGCAGGTCCTTGGCAATCTAGGGAACTGATGCCAATGACCAGAGGGATTTGTGGGGGATCAGGAGAATGGAAGTTAAATTGCTGCAAAGGGAACTTGAGAGCAGCCTGGTTTGAAATGCAGGTTTGGACGGATTGATTTCCAGCCCTCTGGGTTTCCAGAGCCAGCAAACGCTTTGGAAGAGTGTCACTGACAATTCACTGTCCTCTCACAAGCTTTGAGGGGGAAAAGTAAAAAGCATTTTTCAGACTGTTTCAAGACTTGGATGACTTAACAAATTATAATAAAAAAAGCCCAGGAAAGGGGATAAGCAGGGGCAAAGCAGGACCTGAAGGACTCCTCTCCTGAGCTCCTGGTATTGGTCACAAAGAAGCTGTCAGGAATGTGAAAATCATGCTTTTGTTCTTATACTGGTTACATTTAGAGGATTCTTAAATTGCCAGAGACCTCTTCGAGCCGACAGTGCCAAGAGGCATCAGCTTGAAGCGAGGAGAGCAGGAGCCTTTGGTGGGTACGTGCCCACGGCAGCCACCGTGCTCCTCAATGGGTCAATGTTTTCTGCTCGCCCCAGCGTCTTGCCTGCTGTGAGCGGCACGACGTGTTGTTGGAAGGAACTGGATCCCTCCTCCCCTCCTCCCGCCCTGGAACAGCTTTAATGAGGAGCGTGGTTCCCGGTGGAGATGGAAAAACTAACATCGGCGGCTGCTGGTGCTGCTGGGAGGAAAACGGGCTCCTTGGAAAAAAAATAAACCAGAGGCTCTAAGGAGATGTGAGGGGAGGTGAAATAGGGGGGGCTTTGTACCCAGACTATGCTGAGGACCTGCACAAACCACCTCCCCATAACCACATCGTGGTTTGATTCAATTCATGTGATGTGATAGGGCTGTGTCACCATGTGTGGAAACTCCTACTGGTACCTAGCCCCTCTGACTGTCCACAGCACCCCACTGGGGACCAGCTTGCTGGTAACAGCATTTTTTCCTCTAAATTGAGCATTTTTCAATCAAGTGTGTTGTCCCAGTAAACTGCCCATCCACGGTACCAAATGGAAAGGACTCCAGAAGTGGGATGGAGTTGAGGAAGATCCTTATGTTTCCCAGCACTTTCTGAATCAAGAATTTCTTATCTGCCTCGGGACAGCCAAGACTATTCACTGCCTTGTTGGAGCAGGAAAGACAATTTTGGGAAGGAAGGCAATGAAATAACAAGTCAACAACAGAAATACCTCCAGGCAGCCAAGCCCACATCCAGGTATCTCAAACACCTTCTAACTCTGGCTTAGCAATGGACTGGACTCAACCTAAAAGAGTCTCTTATTCGGTTGCCAAGTGTCAGCAGAAGATGACAAGAACCACGTTGCTCAATATCAGAGAGGAAAGGGGCTCCAGAGCTCCCAGAAGAGCCAGTAGAAACTGCAAACCACTGTACGAGGGAACCCACTCTTGGGACTGAGCCCTTGGGTGGAAAGGGGATGAAGAAATGGCATTCATCATCCCGATGAAGTTGTGCACATGGCAGTCTAAAGGCAGATTCTCCAGCAGGAACAACAGTACCAATGCAGACTCGTTCCTGCTTTCAACCAGCAAGTTGGTTATTACTGTTCAAAGGGAAGAATGGAAAATTTGTCCAGAGACGTTCTGGACCATGCAGTGTTTGCAATGAGGTGACAAAAATCCAAATGAAAGTATGGCCAAATCTTCCTGCCAGGTCGTCCTGAATGTTTTGCCAGCAGTAGTTGGGTGGCCCGTTTAAGAAAGGAGAGATTAGGACAGTTCCCATCATTAGTACCATACTGGGTGCCAGGAGAAGAGGACCTGTGGCTCTACAGGTTTGAGAACTCTCTTGCAGGAGACACTACACTAACATGAACCACTGCCAGCCTCCCAAGGATCTCTGGAGACCAAGGAGCTCCATTCTGGCTGTAGCAAGGAAGAAGAAGGGTGACAGATACCCACCCTAGAAGAGGAAAGGGCAGGGAATCCAGTTGGAAGAGCTGTGGCCCAGCAGGAAGAGCAGGCAGATAGGGTGGCTCTCTCCTAAGGAGTGCTGCTGGATTTTAAGTCTGGCTGCAGGAGGATGAGGAGGCTGTAGAAGACTCGTGTTTGGTCTGAGCAAGGTCTGCACTACATGGTTGAGAGGGATAATACAAGAGGGGCACCACGAGCCGGGTGGGAGTGAACTGAGAGCAATGGGAAGCACAGGAGGTGGTCTGGCCCAAGCCAAGGTGAGCAGGAGGTAACCTGGTGCTGGGTATTGGGCCAGAGGGTCCGAATGGGATTCACAGGTGAGCCGACGTGGTGGAGTGAGACAGGGGATCAGATCCAGCTCCAGGAGAAGGAACCAAGGACCAAGAAAGCAGGTTTCCCAAAGCCAGCTGGATGGAGATCAGAGAGGAGGGAGGCCTCAATGGCAGTCCAGTTCCTCTGGTGCAAATCTCCCACCTCATGGATGCGATCCAGGTCCTGCAGAGCTAACGAAGCAATAACTTTTTCCAAAAACAAGGAACGTTGAGAACGCCGGAGTACGGGGCTGCTGGAGAGCAAGGCGAGAGGCGACTGCTCCCAGAGAACAGCAGCTCCTCCACGAGCCTTCCTTTGTCCAACAGCGATAGCTGGATTTCTTCTCTCATGGCTTCTCCGTACAAAACAAATAATTACAGCGTCCACGTCCAAAACCTGCTGAGCAGGCTGGGTGTAAGCTACCCCCAAAATGCCCCTGCACCCAACTCCTGCCACAGCAGTTTCAGTCCCCACAAGCAACAGGATTTTTGCTCTTCATTTCAAGAGGTTTTTGACTTTTTTCCTCTCCTTCATTTAAGCTGCGTCTCAGCCACCCCATCACCTCAGGGTGAGAGATCCGCTGCTGAACTGGAAACCAGTAACTGCTGAACAGGAGGAGGAGCTACTGACAGACATTCAGAATAACTGTGATTACTAAAAAGCATGTGAATACAAATGAAATTTCCAGAGATGTTCATAAGAAAGGGAAAGAAAAAAAAAAATTGAAATCAGCACTTAGAGCCAAATCTGAAGTACGTGATATTAACGTATTATTAACTTCATGCATTACTGTTATTAAAGCAATATGAATCTATTAGCTTCTTCTATTCCTAAGGTATCAGGAAGTGGCAGATAACGGCAAGACCTGGCACATCAGAGAAAATGCTCTTCTGTATGAAACAACTTCTGCTCTCTGCTCCCACCAAGGTGGGAATGAATGAGCAACCCACTCATGGGCACCTGCACCCTGAGAAACCACCCTGAGCTGCAGCCCGAGACCTGGCACAAAACACACAGGGAAGCAGGGGAAAAGGAGAGTGCTGGGGCACAAATCCACAAAGGCAGGGACTTGCTGACAAACTCTGGTCTAATGCTTCCAATTTAGGTTCTTCATGGGGAGAAAAATAGGTTGCAGGGTATTTTGCAGTTAGGATCAACCATGAGGTCGTTTCATGGTGTGATTACAACACGTGGCAGTGATCCGTGTGGTGGAGCTTTCGGGGTGCAAAGGAGGAAGGGTAGGATGAGATGAGGGGCTGGAGTTGAAGGAGGAGGAGGAGAGGGGTTTAGGGAGCTGGTGAGGTTTGGGGGGTTATTGGGGCTGGGAGAGCTAGGGGGGTTTGGGGAGGTGGTGGACCTGGGGAGTTATCAGGGCTGGGGAAGCTGGTGGGGTCTGGGAAAATGGGGACCTGGAGCTTTATCAGGGTTGGGGCTCCCACAGAGGGCAGCAGCAGGAGGGCAGCCAGCAAGGCTCCTCACCCCACGTTTTAGCAGCCTGAAACAAAGCATTAGGTGGGCAACATTTGTCATACTCCTGACAGAAGGAAACTACAGGAGAACGTAGCCAAAACGCCCCAAATCACCAGGATTAAAAAATAACCCATTACCACCACACCCACAAACACTGGGAAACAAGCTCAAGATTCCAATCGCGGCCCTTGGCATGAAATTCATTTAGTGTGAAGTTCCACCACTGAGGGAAGGGTACAGCCCCGTGTGGATGGCACGGACTGAAGGCAGAGTTCAGGTGCTTCTGTTTCCAAGAAGGGGGGGCTCAGCTGCAGCGCCCAACACTCCAGACTCCCACAGAGATACCCAACATCTGACCATCCTCGGGGACCAGCTCCTTGCCACAGTGGGGAAGTGAACCATGTGTGGGATTTGCTGGCTTGTATTCAATTTAAAAATACCATTTTGGGGTGAAAATATCATGGTTTGGGTTGGAAGGGACCTTAAAAACTCCAGCTCCCCTGCAGCAAGCAGGGACATCCGCAACTAGAGCAGTCAACTATTGTATGAGACGTTACACCAAAGTATATTCTTCTAATAACCCTGGTGTAAAATTATTAACTAGAAAATTTAGGTTGAAACTATCAACATGGTGGGAACTTCGTATCCTAAAAATGACATCTTAGAACAAAAAATAAAATAATAAAAAAAAATTACATTCCTGTGGGGCATGTCCTAGGTGCCTGTGCTGGCAGAGGGGTTGGACTTGATGATCTCCAGAGGTCCCTTTCAACCTCTACCATTCTATGAGTCTATGAAATAACTAAAAACTTCCTGCTACGTTTTATTCAGGGAATTTTTTCCAATTCACTAGGAACTTCCAAAAAAAAAAAAAAAAAACACAAACCAAACCAAAGATATTTACACACAGATCACACCCACGAACAAAACACAGACACCAGTGGACACGGAGCAAAAATTCACTTAGCGGCAAACTCATCGCCGTCGGGGAAAGGGTTAATTCCAAGCAGCGCTGCAGCTTTATTGTGTGCACAGCCAGAATTAGCTTACACTACAAAATGAAACACCGTGAAACCTGTACTGCATTAAGGTTAGTGGAACTACATAATAATTTATGAACTGGACTATGGTTTACACCACAGACAAACAATTGCGAGGCAGGAGGTCTTAGGAAGCCGAAGGTTAAAGGTGATTGCATATTACCTGAACTTCCCTTCAATAACTCAACACATGACTATTAGCCTGGTTTATCTGGCTCTATTAAGAAGAACTGATGAAAACTTTTAATCTGCTTCCAAATGGCTCCAGGCACTGGGTAGATATTAGCTCTGTTTTGTTGGGAGGGATGAAATAAACCAAAAAGCGGGGAGCTCCCGCTCCCCAGCCCTCATTAGGATGTTAAGAGCTGTGCCTTCATCTTGGATGCCTGGCTAAGGGTGATACAGCCCTACCTGCACCCCTGCCCCTGGGTGCTGAGCACAGCCTGCCAGCACCATCCCATGGATGGACCTGCGCTCCGGGTCAAACAGAGAGAAATTGGTATTTGGCACCAGGAGCCTTTCTGCTCTAGGAATGTTTCGCTGCTTTAATTGCACCGTCACTTCCTCGGGCTTATAAATGATACTGCAAGTGGTTTCTCTCCTTACATTACCTGTCCTGCCACTGGCCATCTCTGATCGTATGCTGCGCACCAAGGAGCCCTTGGAAAGATGCTCCTGGAAGGAAACCTCAGCGAGAAATTACCACCAAGTTACTCCAAGTTACAAATGACCTTGTACCCTACACCAGGAATCGTAGAATTGCTTAGATTGGAAGAGTCCTTTCAGCTCACAGAGTCCACCCATTCCCCCAGCACTGCCAGGGCACCACCGACCCCTGGCCCTCAGCACCACAGCTCCACGGGGGGCTTGGAAACCCCTCCAGGGATCATGGAGATTCCAAATCCTGGCGAATCTGAGTGACAAGCATCACCCTGGCGAGAAAGGAAAGACATCTTGTCATAACCAAGGCTTCATGTGGCCATCTGCCAACCCTACAGAGAAGCTGTCCACGCTTCTCATTTCTTCAGGAGCCAACTGTCTGTCCTCTGGCAGCACAGTCACTTCATTCAGCACGTTTTAACCAGCACCTCTCCAGCCTGCCCCATCTCCCTGCTCTGGGACATCGCAGCCCATCAATTTTAAA
Organism: Megaceryle maxima; assembly: GCA_024605025.1. NCBI lineage: Eukaryota > Metazoa > Chordata > Aves > Coraciiformes > Cerylidae > Megaceryle > Megaceryle maxima. The sequence goes on from JANHGN010027182.1 coordinate 15,827, forward strand.
CAAACAAGGATGGAATTAACCCAACGCATCACCCGGCCCTGCAGCTCCAGCTACTTTGCGTGCACGTGTGTATTAAAAGAAAATAAACAGAACTAATTTGGAAATCCTGGAAGGGGATTATTTATTTATTTGCGCTGCCAGCAAAGCCAGAAGCATCTACTGCCTTAAAACCGCTACAAACTGAAGCAACTGTTTAAGAAGAACAAATGTGGGATGTTTAAGGAACTTCTAACAGAAATAAACAGTGTGGGTCCAAAGCAGAGTGAAAATATTGAGCTATCACCAAAATCTGTCAAATCAAACCTAACAAATGAAAGGCCTTCAAGATAGAGACTGCACATTCTCAGGGTTGCTTGGGCTACACTTCAGCCCAGCAGATTATTTACCTTTCCAGCCAAATCCATCATCCTCCTGACATTCCCAGCAAACACAAACAAGGGAGCTCCGCTTTGTCGCTGAGTTTTAGGGAGAGGAATAACAAACCTGGCTCGCTGCAGGAGACGGACAAGGCTGCGCTCTACCTGCTCTCTGGTCTGTACTGGGAACCCCTCTGAATGTGACACCCCTGGCAAACAGGAATTGAGACACGAGGACAAAATCCTGTTAGCTCCAGGTTACACCTGACATAACAGAGCCTCTCCTTGTCCCCAGGACAGTAAATACCCTTTGATCAGGGCAGTTACCCCCTGGGGACAGACACCTGCCAGCACCCGGGGCCTCGGTGCCCCAGTGAGCAGGGGGAGATGTGGGATGGGACCACCAGCAAACCCTCTGGGCTCTTCAATACCCTGGAGGTTTTCTGGGACAGGATGGCAGGGACAGGGCAGAACCAGCTGGAAAAGGAGCTGTTTTCTTCAGCCAGGTACAGCACTAACGTCAGCTTCCTGTTCAAACTGCGGGACACCAACTAAATCTGGATGAACCCGTGCAACTACCTAGTCCAAGTCTAGTAATAACTTTATTTGCTTGGTTTCCAAGCAAGGAGGTTGAGGACAAGGAGGTCAGCTGTCTGCAGCCCCAGGGGACCTGCATCTCAGGTGACCACAGTGGTCCCAGGGATATGCAGCTTCCATGGCCTGGGGGAGGGGGGTCCATGGCCCCCTCTGTGCCCACCACCAGCACCTCGGTACAGCCAAAAACTCTCAGTGACCATACAGGAGGTGCTGGAGGATGGCAGACAGGAAGGCAATGCCAGAAAGGGCCAGAGCACCCTATATTTCTAAGGGTGCAGACCACAAAAGCTCTAAAATACACCCCATGGAGCTTAAAACAGATGTAAGCCCAAAGGGCACGTGTATTTTTAATTTAATAACTAACCATGTAGGTATAAACAAGGTGGAAAGGGAGGTCTTCAGCTGCTCTTCCCTACAAACCAGTCTGCAAGGCTCAGAACATCCCCCAGTCCCGTGCTGTTGACAAAATTGTTGACCAGGAAATTCTTCAGTGACTAAAATAATGAGTTCCTCTTCCAAAAAATGACATAACCAAGGTGAAAGGGAGATGTATTCATGGCCAGGCAGGCTCACGCTCCTCTCCCACTCCCCAAAAGTAGCCTTCAGCCTGGGAAGCACCCTCCTGCCCTGACCTCATAGACACTGAAGGTCTGACACCAAGTCCTGGTGCCTCCCTTGTAGGTACAGTCCTTCCCTTGTGCTAAAATCATCAAGTGGTGTTACTACTACTCACGCAGACTGAGGGAATATATTCTTAACTTTGCCCATCCTTCTGTCTCCACTTGTCCACCTTAAAAACATAGAATCATCAGGGTTGGAAGGGACCTTAAAGATCATCTCGTTCCACCCCCCTGCCATGGGCAGGGACACCTCCCACTAGAGCAGGTTGCTCAGAGCCCCATCCAGCCTGGCCTTAAAAACTTCCAGGGATGGGGCTTCCACCTCCTCTCTGGGCAACCTGTTCCAGTGTCTCCCCACCCTCGTGGTGAAGAACTTCTTCCTAACATCCACCTCTAGTTTTGATCCATAGCCACCTCTAGTTTGGATCCACCTGCTCATCATTTATTCCACCAACCCTTTACTCCCTACCTTACCTGGACAGCACTGGGCACAAGCACACCCAACGCCCACCGCGTCCAATGCCCAAGCCAGGGCTCCGTGGCTCTTCTCTGCATTAGGAACCTCAAGAAATAACATCCTCCTGCCACAGATCTGAAACTCTCTTCGGCAAAGCTGCAGGACCACCTCAAATCTGCTCCTGCCACCAAGCTGGGCACAGCAGAGGGTTTGCTGTGGCTTTTAGCTACGGCCAAGAGAGAAAACAACACCACAGTGCCCGAGGAGAGGAAGGAAAGAGAAAGGGAAAGGAGGAAAAGCAAGTTATGGATTTCACACCTGGAATATGTTTAGGAAATGTAGTTAAATCAACTCTTGATCCCCGTTACTAAACTGATACAGTAGTTTGGAAATCTTGCCTCTCTTGCTCCATGCTCTCCTCCCGCAGAGACTTTGGAAGGCAAAGCAGCAAACAGCAGCAAGAGCGTGGCCTGGGAGCGCTAAAGCAGCCGGGACGGAGCCTGCCCAGGCCAAGAGGCAGCTCCACTGAAGTCACCTCAGCCCTTCGCTCCTGTCCACTTGGGAAAAGCCCTGGAGATCTCCCTGGGGAAGAGGGGATGAGGCAGCTGCAGTGCGGGGAAAACCACAGAGAAGGGAGATGGGGCAGATGGTGAGAAAGAAGAGGAGAATAAGGAAAGAGAGGAAAATAACTCCCACTTGGAAGCTCAGAACTGCTGCAAAGCAAGCTGGCAGTGGAGGGGAAAAAAAACTGAGCGTGGGGCTGGGAATCATTAATTACATTGAACGCTGAGGAATTTATAAATATGATAAGTTGGAAGCTTTTTTTTCTCAGCTTTACATGGAGGTAGTTTAAAAACGCAAGGAAAACAGTGCAGCAGAACCAGCCAATACAGCACGATGAGGGTGTAAGAGTTAAAGCATCTGAGAGCACTAACTGAGCTCTGGGTGCCAGGCACAGAGATAAGAAGAGCTGGGGAAACGGGTGCCTGGTGACCAGAGGAGAAAGGATCCTATTTTCCATCCAACATCCCTAAAATAGAAACCAAATGGCAAGCGAAGGGGTGAGTTTAGGAGCATCGCTGTTAGTTTATGGTGATGGAAGAAGAGTTGGGAGCAGGTGCTCAGTGGGAATAAAAGCCCATGGGGCTGAGGGAAGATTGAAGCAGCTCATGGTCTCTCCATGAATTACAGAATGGCTTAAGTTGGAAGGGACCTTAAAGATCATCTCATTCCAAGCCCCCTGCCATGGACAGGGACAAATCCCACTAGAGCTGGTTGCTCAGAGTCTCATCCAACCTGGTCTTAAAATCTTCCAGGCATCCACAGCTTCCTTGGGCAACCTGTGCCAGTGTCTCACCACCCTCACAGTGAAGAGCTGCTTTATATTTATCCTTCACTTCCATGTGATGGAAACTCCTGCCCCTTCTGCAGACCTACGTGGGATCTCAGCTCTTGTCTATCTGGGTGAGGATACCAGGGGCAGGTCTGGGCTTTGCAGGACCACACACCCCACACCTCAACAGGGAGCTGCAGAAAGCAAAATCCTCTATAAAAAAACAAAACAAAATAAAAGAAATAAAAAAATAAAGCAAACCCCTTCAACCCACCCCAAACTTCCAGACAGAAACAGCAACTGGAAGTTGCCCAATTCCTGTTGGATTCTGGGGTTTAAAATCCTCTGGGACATAAGCCCAGCCCCATCTCCCTCTGTGTAACCACCTCCCCACATGTATCCTTTAAGCAGGTAAGAAAATAAAAGCTCAATTAGAGCTCCTGTAATTCCACAACTGTTTAGACATAATTGTCTAAATAAAATAAGGGGCTTAATTAACAGTATCATCAAAAGGAAAGGCATATTTGAATAAACATGCTGCTGCTTCCATCAAAAGCAATTAACATTTCACTTGATAAGAGCAACCTCGGCTGGATGCAGATGTTTTTAATAATGCAAATATTTTTCCTGCTAATAAAAACCCCACTTTGCTTTTTCTTTCTTTTTCTTTTTTCTTTTTCTCTTTTTTCTTTTTTTCTTTTTCTTCTTTCTAAGAAATTCTCCAAAGACTGGTGCTGAGAATCATCAATATTTTATATTCACCCTCCCCCGCCAGAACCATATCATCCCTGACAAGGGGAGTTTAGACAGCAAGTGAACTCTCCTCATGTCCACTCCCCTCCATGCTGAGGACTCTGAAGAAATATCTGGGCATTCCCACTTTAGTGAATTAAACAAACTGGGCACCACGAGACCACCCAGCACAGAGCCACGTCCTGTTCTGTGTCCCTGGAAATGGGCACTGGAAACGGAGTCTGCATCCAAGTCGTGGTCTTTAAGATCTGGGATTCTGGTGGGGTTTGGTCTTTTAGGTACTACATGTAAAGGACCAAAGGCAGCTGTTAAGTAAAACAAAAATAATAATAAAAGGGAAAAGAGGGGGA
>JANHGN010027182.1:23883-49310 GCA_024605025.1 Megaceryle maxima
CTATATAAATATATAAATCATCCTGCAACTTGATTTAATCCTGGTTGTAACCAGGGCAGTTCATGTCAGTTTATGAATTCCTCCCGCTTTGGTTGATCCATCTGCACACGCTGCTCCGGCTGCTAATCAGGTCAACGCTCCCTCCCCTCTGCCCAAAATTGCATTTAAAACACAAATAATAATAATAAACCATCATAAAAATGTCACTAGACAAAGCAAATAAAACCATAACTACAAACCAGCTCGCTGATATTTTGTACCAACTCCTATAAAATTAACTTTTACAACTTCTACCGGCAACTTGAACCTCGGTTGAAATTATTCTCTGATTAGTGTGCCCATATATCTCGGGGGCAGCCAGTGACCCTCATCCAATTACGGTGAGAAACAGTTTGCACACATCCAGACCTCACAATTAAAACCGGGGTAACGTACACCCTGGCTCCCGGGGCACAAATGTCTCCCCTCTGATTTCTGATGGATGATTTGGAACGTGGTAGAAAAGATTTGCTCTTTTAATCCGCCCGCTAAAATCAATCAGGCACAAACTTCAACAGCCAAGGATGGTGACATGAGGGGGGTTGTTTGAGTTTGTTTTGAATGCACAACTTAAAAAAAACCCAAACAACAAATAAACAAACAAACAACAAAACAACAAATAAAAAAAGCTGAGTGTGCAGATCGCTGGCTTTAATTTCCTTGGGTAAACAGGGGGTAAAGCAGCCCCGGTGTGGAGGGCTTGGGGAAGAGGACGCATACCTGAAATTTAGGCTCATTACTGCCCTATGAAATATGTCTCTGATGTCAGCCCGGGCTCGGCGGCTGCTGGATTTAAACCTGAACGACTCCAGTGACTCCATCAAAAGCGTCGTCGGTAGGCGAGCGGCCGCAGAGTTTAATTAGCCCGGCCCGCTCGCGACAACGGGGCATTGAACAGCCAAATAAGATTATGCTCACGCTGAGCAGATTTAGCTTCAACAGCCCCAAAAGCATTCAAAGGGTAGTAGGGTGAGGAATGATTGTAAGTTTACAACTGGAACAGATTACAGGCAGCTTCCCAAATTGCACTGGTAGGTTGGTTGCGGGGGAATGGGGCTTTCACTGGTTTTTACCTCACTTTAAGGTTACCCACGTGAACACGGCAGTGGCTGGAGGAGCTCCTGGGGCACCAGAACCTGTTTCAGGTGGCACATACCTGTTGGAAAGCTCCCAGAGATGCTCAGTACTGGGGAATGCTCTGCACAGAGCTTGGCTCAACACCTCCCCTTCCAAGGGACAACCTGGGACCACAAGGCTGAGCCTACCGAACAACATCCCCCTATTGGTTGTACTGGTCTAATTCTCGCCTTTGAGCGATCAGCGACAGCTTGGTGGAACAGCTGGTGGATTAGTTTCCCCGACACACTTCCCATCCTGATTTATTTTGGGGCTGATGGACACATTCCTCATCTGCCAGCAGCTCCGCTCCTCGGCTGCAGCTCCCCACACAGAATGGGGGGTGTCAGGAGGGGAGAAGCTCGTGCACGGGCTGCCAGGGCAGAACCCTGAGCCCAACTTCAACGTAAAATTTAAGAGGGCCTTGGATCTTTTCACGTTTCATGATGTTAAAAGTACAAACAGTTGTGTTTGTGTGTAAAACAGTTGTGATAGAAAGGAGAGAAAATGTCATTAGAGAAAATGCAATTGCCTTTTCCAGTTAACAGCTGCTGTCTGTATAGACCCAGAGAATGGGAGGGGTTGGAAGGGACCTCTGGAGATCAGAGTCCAACCCCCCTGCCAGCTCAGGATCACCCAGGGCAGTCCACACAGGAAGAGAGCCAAGTGGGCCTTGAAAGTCTCTAGAGAAGGAAGATTTGAATTTGCTATGCAGGGGTCACTGGAAAAAAAACTGAGAAGACTGAATAGCAAAAAAAGACAGAAAACCCCAACACTAGAGAAATCCCAACTTGCTCCTGCCAGCACACTTGAAAGCCAGCACACAGTCAAGAGAAGAAGAGCAAAACGATGTCATCAGTTAAAAAAAGGATGGAACTGGCTACAAAAAAAGCAACTCAAGAGAGAAACCAGTAAACCCCACATGAAGCGGCGCAGCACAGGAGCACAAGCAGCACATCACCTAAAGTCACAGTGGTCAAACCAGCAGAGAAGGGTGAGAGGAGCAGCATCGGACCCTGGGAAGGGATCAGCTGCAGCTACTGGCCCACGGAGCTCCCAACACAGCATCAGCTCCAACACTGAAAATCAGACAACGGGGGTAACCCTCCTACTGCTGGGGATTTCAGAGGCACTAAGGGAAATAAGAGGGAGTCGAAGAGGAGGTGTCGCTCAGAAGAGACACTGGGAATTCTTCCCATCCAAAGAATTTGAAAGGACAGGGAGGGAAAGGGGAAGGGAAGTGTGAAAATAAGAGAGGGAGGAAAAGGCCCCGTGATGCCCTCAGGTATTTCATGTGCGGATCCTGCCCGGGCAGCCTTCGGCTGTGATGCACAAAGGGGTCCTTCTTCAGAGGAGAGAGAAAGCCATGCAGAACATTCACCATGGCTAATTAATTTAGGACCCTCAATTACAAGTAGGATCTTGTGACACTGCTTTATTTGTAGCCTTTTTTTTTAGTTTTTTTTTTTAACAAACAAAAAGCAGCTAAGAAGCGTGACACCTTTAATGGCTTTACAATGGCTTTCCTGCCAGCGCCGCACGCCTCGGGGACCTGCCAGAGAGCGTCCCGTGCGGAAAAATCTCACCCCTGCCTTTGAGAGTCCCCAGATCCACCACTCATCCCTGATCGAATCATCCCTGTACCACGAGCATCCTCTAGAAAAGGGCTAGGAAAGGAATTATTTCATTATCAAAAGGCAGACAAGCTCCTATTTCATTTTCAAACAGAACTTTTCTCCGTCTCTGCATTCGGGTGGGGGATGCCTGGTGCTGCTGGACAAAAACCAGAGGAATAACAACGTGGTGGGTTTGGGGTTTTGTTGGTTTGGTTGTTTTTGAAGTGCAAAGGGAAAATGCTGTTGTTTATATGCCAACAGCCACGTTAAAATAATACAGCTCTGGCACCGCCTCACAAAACACGACACAATTCAGAGCCGCCTGCAAAGGTGTCGACAAGGAGCTGGGGACCTTCGTGCCAGAGCCGAACTCGCCGCAGGCAAAGGCTACAAAAACTCGATAACCTTTGGAGTGAAACCTTGGGGGCAAAGCCAAACTGCTCCCTGATCCTCCCCCAGGAAATGGGAAGAACCCTCGCTGTCCTCGCAGAGAAACGCGCCGATGAAAGCGGCCCCTCCGCGTGCACAGATAACCACATGTCTAGGGGGAAGAATGTCATCGTTCTTCTACCCACCTCAAGCCTCCTACGAGACAGCCCAGGGCACTACCCTTCCACTCAAACGGCACGATTTTAGTTTCGAAGAACAAAGGACGTTCTTTGAGCGAGCAGACTGGAAATAAGCATTTAAAGCCAAGAGTTTTACCCCACAGCATTAACATCAAGGGGGTAATTCCATACCAGAAAGACCACGACCAACCGTATTGGCTAATACATTCATGGTTTGACAGTCATCATACCAGAGCCTGTCTCTCATAAATGAACTTTTTGCAGCTTGGGAGCTATACCAGGCAAGTGGTGAACCCATCATCTGTCCCCAGCTCTGTTCTGTGATCTGAAGGGTCAAGGGAAGAGGGGGCTGTTTGCCTTCACCTACCTGCACTTGAGTCCCTGCAGAGATACTCCCCCTCCCAAACATGGAGGACAAGCTAGTTCTGCAGTATGCACATCAAACTGCTTGAGGAGATTTCCACCTCACGTCTTGCACTCAGTCCAGAAACCCATGCCAAGGAGAAGATAAACTTGAAGCCTCCAAAGAAACTCAAAAGAACCCAACTATCCACATGCCCTTGGTTTAGCACAACCAAACAAGCCAGTGGAGGCCTTGCTTTCTCCAAAACGAAAGGTTTGGGATGCTCCAGTACTGTGGGAAGCACTAGATAGCTCTCCTAGTGACAGCCTGACCTCTAGATCCAGGCTATGGTCTGATCCAGGAGGTAGCTCCTGAGTGCATCTGCTGAATGCTCCAACAGCAAGCCATGAGAGCTGTGCCATCAGGGGCTGAAGTTCCAAAGCCTGGTTTCCTACAGACCTGCCTCTCTTCCACCACATCCTGTTTCAATATTCTTGACCCACATTTCACATTACATTAGCATTATGTTGTTCCCCCTCAACAGGAGGGAAAACTTCTTCCCTGTGAGAGTGACAGAGCCGGGCCCAGGCTGCCCAGAGAGGTTGTGGAGTCTCCTGCTCTGGAGACTTTCAAGCCCTGCCTGGATCTGTTCCTGGGTGACCCTGCCCTGGCAGGGGGGTTGGACTCGATGATCTCCAGAGGTTCCCTTCCAACCCCCACCATTCTATGATTCTATGAGTATGGTACCTCAGAGTTCCCCAGGCTTCAGCCATGCCCGTATCACCCTCTAAACCTTCTTCCCCTTCCACCTGCATGCTGGGTTTTCCTTCTCCAGTCACACCAACCATAGTTTGGTTTAATCACACATTAAAAGATCCTGAGCTGGTGGATGCCTTTATGCAGAAACATCCATAAAAGTCTCATCTTGAAGTGTCAAAACTCCCACACGTGGCAGTATTTGTTACACCAGAGCCTGGCAGACCCTAATGAAACTCCTCTCATTAGTAAAGTTGGAGGATCGCATCCCCACCGCAGAGCAGATCAGATGCTCACCTCATAACCACAGGATGAAACACTGCAAGGGTGGCTCTAAAGGGCTTTCTTTCAATAAAGGTAAGTCCTGGATCCTTACCGAGTAACCAGCTACCTCTGCAGCCTTAACCTTGACAGGTTAGTGGCTCAAGACGTGTCGGGTGAGCCTGGCTTTCTGACCAGAGGCTGCTTTAAATGAAAAGTTAAAAAAGAGGACTCTTTCCTGCCACGCAACTGAACGTAAAGCACATTCTTGAGCAAGCTTCAGAAGTTTTAACCATCTACTAAAGCTGGGCAGCTGGGGTACAGAGAGACTTCAATCTGGCAAAACAGAAGCTGTGCTCGGAACCCCAAATCCACACTGTACAGCCAAAGGAATGCTGGGTCTCGAAGAGATGGTTCACTCTTCAGAAGGAGATAAAGTATTGAATTTCTGCTAAATCTCAAGCAATAAAAATAAATTCAGACTTTGAGGGAAGGGGATAAAAAAGCCGATGCATAATTGTTTCGTAAGATTTGTGTTTCATTTACTCGAGACAGGCCATTTTAGAGTTTATCAAAACCAGCTGGTGTCACAGACATCCATCCATTCACCGTCCCGTAACATGGATGCAATTTATCCCGTGAAATCTGTAAGCGAAACAAGACAAAGCTCTCAATATCTTTGCTAATAAATTCTTTCAACAGGTAGAACCAAATCCTGAAGCAAGCTTTCGTAACGGACTACGATAAAAAAAAACAACCCCACAGTCATCCAAGAGTTGGGCTCTCTCAGAAGCCATAAACCCAGTCAAAATGCACAGTGCTAAACGGGGGGTTAATTACCCACCGACGGCCGACTGAGCGCCCCTGGACACACCGATGGCCAGCACGCTGCACGCTCAGGACCAAGATCCAACGAATGGATGCTGCAAGGAAGTCTACCCCGAAGGTTTTTCTGAAGAGCATGTTATGGCTAAAACTTAAATATTCCCATGGTGCTTGCCTAGCACTTTTCTGCCACGTACTCGCAGAGTAGACACGGGCCATGTGTGATCTCTTGGTTCCACAACCAAACCCATCTCCTGGTTTTGATGGTGCTCACTTTTTCCTAAGACATTTTATAAACTGCAGAACAGAAGAGCAAGGTCTGGCTTCATCTTGGGCAGGCTGGGCTTGAATCTACTGGCTGGTAAAGTGGGGATCATCTTCAGTAAACAGGGGCTTAGAAAATGGCAACCAGATACAGGGACAACTCCACTTGGAGCCGTGGGCAAAGGAAAGCTGGTGGAAGTTCCTCCTAGGAATGATCATGTCAGGTCTGATGCTCGGCTGAAATCCAAAGTTGGCAATTATTTTCAACCTTGGTTGCACCCGTCTGGCTTCAGACAGAGTCTGTCTCTTCCTGCCACCCCAAGGGACTACACAGGTTACCACACCTTAGATGGCTTTTGGTTTTTGGTTGTCCTGTGGATGACTTTCCAGAATGACTCCCTGGCAGAGCCCCCTCGAAATCCATGGAAAGCCATGTTTGCACCAGGAAAGCCAGGTACAGAATAAGGGCATAGGCCTGGGATTGTCTAAGAGGAGCAAGGGGAGATCTAGGAGGTTAACTCTCATTGCACGAGTGCTGAAATGTCCACACCTTCAGCAACACGTGCCCAGGTGGGGTCAAAGGCAGAGGTTACGTTAACAGCAGAAGAAACACGCTTCAAGTCATCATTTCAACCACCATTCTGGGGTTAAAAAAAATAATAAACCACTGCCTAACTTTTTTTGTGGTCTCCGATCCTCTACTCCAGCAACAGTGGCCAGTGGCAGAGGAGAGACTGTACAAATTCACAGCTGCTTTATCTCTAAATACAACTTGTGGAAAAAAAGACTGGGGGGGTAACTCAGCTGTTCATCCCAGAGGGACCCTAAACCCAGGTCTGGTGTGCACAAATGCAACAGCCATAAACCCAGCATGTTGTGGAGCCTCCTTAAGCCAAACATGAAAACCCCTATTAAGGGTCCATGGGGGTTCATTTCTCCCAGCATGAAAAGTCCTGCAAGAGAGGTCAGGGCTGGCTACTGTGCAGAGGTCTGAATGCACCAGAGCCACAGGAAGACCAAGTCATGGAGAACATCTCCAACAGGCTCTGAAAAGGAGGTGGACTAAGTCTCCATGAAAAACCCATCATGGTTAGGACTATATAGTGCTTTTGTGTCATGCCCTTCTGGGGATTTCAAAGCAAGTCCTACACAGGGCTGCCCTGTCACCGAGATGCAAGGATGGGCTCTATCAGCCTGCAGTCACGGGGGAGGATGTGATAAGAAAAAGCAGTGAAGGGTGCAGAACACCAGGAACCACGCAGGACAACTAGGGGAAGGCAAAAAGAATCTAAGGTTCCCCACCGAGATCTGCTTAAATGGCTGATGCTAACAAAAAGACCAAAGTGATTTCACCCAGTTTTGACCATCGCGTTGAGCCACAGCACCAGACCAGCACCTCAGCAGCACTAAAAAAAACCCAAATCTGGTACAAATATACAGGTTAAGCTCAGCGTGGAGAGACTCCACGGAGCCAGAGGAGCCTGGGCAACGCTGCTGGCAGGCACCGATAGAGCCCAAGGGCAGCACTGACCAGCTTGGCCCCTCTGCCCCCTGCCAGGAGCACAGGATCCAGCCTCCCCAAACCACAAAGGGCTGCCACAGCCTTTCCCTCTAGGAAACAACAACGCAGCCAACACCCTGGGCTTCAATCACCTGATTTATTTCCCCATTTCCAGCATTTCAGGGGTCGCTGGCGTCCTGTTTTGTCACACTGTTCTCACCGCTCATCGACCCCCTAAATGTGAAATACATCCTCAAAATCCCATCTCGCATCCTCATTGTCTGCAGCATCACCTCCCAACCTCTCCCCGTGCTCACTGGAACAGGCAGCCCTTTGTTCTTCCAGGGAGGAGAGCGTGTAACCTATCCTAACCCAAAGGGAACTATTGCTTTAGTGTACAGTGTAAACTGAACTAAAGCGCCGGAGAAACAGTCAGAAATTCCTGAGTGCTCTCCTAAAAAACCCCCAGCCAAACAGCTCCTGTATAGGTGACATATAAGATTTCGTGGAAGAGGAAACATTAGAAATCCAGGAGAAGTCAGTAACATCTTAACTAGCAAATTAAACCCATACCATGCTCGATGGAGAGGCAACCCTGCTAAAAAAGCCCATACTATGGCCTGAAGAAAGTGCTCTCAGAGGGAGATGGGCTGAGAGGTCTCAAGCCTGGCATGAGCTCCTCTGAGATGTGCTGGAGGCAAATGCCAGCAGATGAAACCTGGGCTCATCCTTGTCAGACAAAAGAGAGGGTGCTGAGCGAGGGGTAAAACAAATCCCTGCTCCTGCACCTCAGCTTCTCCCTCGAGCCCTTCGAGCCTTGGAGGGTCCACCCTCCCTGCTGGGTTACTCTTTGGTTTATTCTCCCTAGGAAAAAGAGTAATTCATACAGATACAAAGACACTCAACAGGACAAAGCTACGGATAAAATCCTCAAAAGCACCCAAGCTGCTAAACTGCCACCTTCAGAAGTTTGTTGGCTTCGTTTTGGTTTTTTCACTTCCAAAATAAATAAATAAATAAAGCAACAAACCCAACTCTGTACCAATTTTTAACAGCATCTTTACCTTTTACCACCAGCTGCCCCCCAGACAAGAGCACACGTCAACTACAAACCTCAGAAGTACTTCTGAGCTGAGAAGGTTTTGCATTTAATGACATAACGCAACCCACGTGGCTTCCACGTCCTCGCAGCAGCGCGGCTCCATCATCCCTGGAACACACCCCACACTCCCCCCAGCCAGCCTGATACGCTCATTAGGGTAACGAGGAAAGCAACGGGCTCGATGTTAATCACCCTGCCGAGCCTTCCAGGAGTAATAAACCAACAGAAAGCAAATCTTCAATATTTAAGCGGCGCCCGGGCCGTGTTTGTTAACGACCGTTGGCTTTTACATCCCCCCCTACCCCCAGGGACTCGGCCAAGGCTCGTCTGCTGGTAGCTCAGTCTGGTCACGTGCGTGGCTGCTGCTGCTGCTGAATATTTGGCGGAGGAAAAGTGCAAAAGGGAGTTATAAAAAAAAAAAGAAAAAAGCATCGTTGGATCCTTCTCGTGGTTTGGGAAAGCGTACGGCGGGAGCAAGCGGGTGAAAACCGCGCACGGAGGAACGGTACCGACGGAACGTTCTGCAGCAGCGAGATGCGTTCACCGAGATAAAAATAACACAAACCTGCTTTCTGAAGACTTCTTTTCTGGTTACGCTTCTTACTCAACTTCTAAAGGCGATTCTCAGCGATGACAAGTTCACAGAGCATGGTGAAATCCAGCCTGGTGGCTTAAAGAATTAAAGGGTTGTCCTTTTGAAATGTTGTGAGGGCAGGTTCCTGGGAAACAAAGGGATCAACCTGTTGGAAATGCTCAGCACCTTTTACAAGCAGCATCCCAGCGGGATTTGGCCAAGACAGGGTGAGCTCCCCAGCCTCTCACAACAGCCTCCTGCCCTGCGAGGCCACCACATGGGGACTGCTGGCAGGAGGAAAACAAATTTAACAGACAAGCATCCCTTCAGGAGCCCCAGGAGTGAACCGGGCACTGTGACATGGAGAGGGGTCAGCTGCCTCTCCTGGGAGGGCTTCAGATGTGGATCTCCCCCTGGAACCCTCAGGCTCTCTAACAATCTTCTATAGAACCTTCCCAAGCATCCTTGGGTAGAACCAAGGTCGGAAAAAGAAGCGTCCCTAACAACAGCATTCAAACCCAAGGGCAGCACACGAGAGCAGGGCTGCAGGAGAAGAACCCTCACGTGAACTTTAATCTCAGCAAGTTACAAAGGCGAGCTGATCTCTCAATAATAAACCAAAAGTTTAATTTGGAAAGTCAGGTTTGACCGGCTTTGAGAAAACTACCCTTTGATAACTCCACGCTACATTATCCTTTCACTTCTTTTGGCAGAGAAAAGAGGTTACCGCAGTTTTCTTTGGCTCCTGCCCTCTCCTGTCAATCCCTTGTGCACTCAGATAGTTCAGGTTCAATGTTCAAAAGGAGGAACAAGTTGTGAAACGTCCCTCAGCTCTGTTGACCAACACAACCGGTGAGCAAGGGCAAAGGGAGACGGAACTCTGAGCTGGCAACTGCTGCTTTGAGAGCTCAGGATCCGACCGTGCTGTCTGCTCACGGGTTTCTCTTCCCGTAGTTGTTGGAAATACTCTTTATAATAATTTGCAGCAGCTTAAAGTGTGGCAGCAATAGTAAAGAAGAAAAAAAAATCATTAATGAACGACATAACGAGTCATGAAACGTTCCCAGCCTGTTCTCACACACGCTGGGTTTCAACACCTGCGCCCGCGTCCTTAGTCATTTGGCTCGGAGTGGAGCAGGACAACCTTTCACATCATCCTCTGCCAAACCTGCCACTGAAAAGCTGCTAAAATTGCAATTAACTCCTTGAATTAAAATATTTCACTTCTTTGCCTCGCGGCCAAGGGTAACACATTGGAGCAGATTTCCATTGTGGGCTGCTTGCAAACTGTTAATTGCAACTCTTGCCTGAAGGCTTTACCAATCCCAGCTCACTGCAGGCAGAGCGTGGGCCACCTCCTGCGTGGGATACCATTGCTGCTCCTCAGACAGATGACAGGAAATGTTATCAGATGAGATGAAGACTGTTGCAAAGCCCTCGAGCTACCAGCAAACCTACGTGTTCTTTGTGGCAAGCGATGCAGTTAAACTAGTGGGTATTAAAGCCAACTCACATTTTCTGTTTCAATAAGTGCTCTTTAATAGTATTATTCGCAGAGCAGAATTTGCTCAGCTCCAGCAGCTGCAGGTTAATGCCTCCCCACGCTCTCCTCTGTGTGAGCAGGGATGGCCTGACACTCAGAAGTTAAAAAAGCAGTCATAGAATCATAGGCTGGTTTGGGTTGGAAGGGACCTTTAAAGGTCACCTGTCCCTGCAGGGAGCAGGGCCATCTGCAACCACAGCAGGGTGCTCAGAGCCCCGGCCAACCTTCCCTGCAATGGTGCCAGGGCTGGGGCAGCCACCACCTCTCTGGGCAGCCTGGGCCAGCCTCTCACCACCCTCGGCAGCAAAAAAATTGTAAAAAACAGTCAAAAATTTTCTTCCTTATATCTAATACCTCCAAGGGGAAACACGGGTGAAAAATGGGTGCCGGTCCCAACTCACCAAGGCAACCAACAGCTTGGTGTGCAGAGCCTGGGGGAAGAGGAGAACCAGCAGCAGGTCTCCAGATGTTAGCAGGTTCCTTGAGGAAAGCGAGTTCATTGAACATGGCTCTAAGAAGAGGAAAAAAAAACCCAACTCAACCTTCTCCTTGCTCGTCCCACAGAGCTTTTGTTCGGTGCCCTCAGGAGCCGACGGGAAACCCCAGGACACACACAACCCAGGCCACGCTTTGCTGCCTCCTGTCCCCATCCGCAGCTGAGGGGGAAAGGTGGGTGCTGGTTCACCTCGGGCTGGGCTTGTTAACCCCCCTGTATTGATTGCAGAGACCGAAGGGCTTGTGTTACATTCAAATGGATCCAACATGACAGTTCGAAATTCAATATTGTCTCAGTCTAATTGGACGGGATCCAGTTCAATTCTGTCAAATGTCTTGATTAATGCTAAAGCAATAAAAGCCCTCTTAGCCATCGAGACGGCCAGGCTGAAAGGGAAGAGGAAGAATATGATCCTTGGAAAATACAGATAAGTGAATTCATGAATAGGAGTCAGATAAATGCCATTTTTAATACAAATATTTCCATAACGCTTGCGAGGGCAACAACTCATACAAGCTCTGTTTCTCCATGTAAATTGGTCAAGAGGTAAAAAGCTTCGTCAAAAGGTAAAAAGCTTCTCCTGAGCACCTTGAGCAGTCAAAGCTTTTGCCCTGGAACGTGATATGACAGCACAGTCACGAGAAAGTTTTATTTCTTTGCCTCCAGTTGTTTTGAGACAGACTAAAAAACTTGGTTACAAAACTGCTTAACTAGAAAGTCCATGAAGCAAAAGAACTGAGTCTGAACAGATGGGAACACTCTTAACTCTGGGAAGAGAAACCAGTGTCCCCCATCTGACTCCATGTGGGAATTTCTATAGCTTAAATCAAATTAAAAAATCAAAATTTAAAAAAAAAAAAAAAAAAAAAAGAATGGTTGTCTTGTTTCGAACTGGAGGGAAAAAGCTCTGTCCTATTTTCACCTACATTTTGTCACAGAAGTGGCTGGGGTTTTTTTGTTGCAGCACAAATGGCACCATGCAAGAGACAACGGGATAATTTTATACCTAGGGGACAAGGGCAGCCACTTCAAAGGCTTGAAGACACCGCCCCTGCCCCAACGTTAAGAGAACAAGACAAAACCCTGAGGTTTTACCGATCTGTTGAGTTTCTAGGGTCGAAGGAGCTAATCCACACTGAGTTACCCTGCCAGCTTTTACGTATAATACATACCAAAAAAAAAAAAGATAAGCAAATTGTATTACATGAGATATAATTACAGAGGCTCCTAATTACCCATCACAATTTCTAGGCAGCCTCGCAAACGCCGCGCTCTCCAGAATGGCGATTCCTGAAGCGAAGAGTAAATCAGCTTTTGCTTGCCACCGATTTGAAACTTTAACCTATAAATTAAATTAATAAGAGACAAAGGCTTCTTTTGTGCATTTGCAAGCCTGTAGGATTTTACAAATAATAGGACTGGAAAGTGATTTATATTCCAAGATTAAAGGTCAGTTTGGCGCACACGACTTTGGAGCAAAACACCACGGCAGAGACTCGCTATTAACTCGTTCGTGCACCATCCTAATGCCGTGTTCTTCTTTGTAGAGCTAGGAGGGTTTGCTGTGAGCACTGTAATCGTTGAAAGACAGAAAAAATAAAAAGAACTGCATTGGGAAAACAGGTGGAATTCTTCCCCATCTATGGCAGGCAGGGAAATGTGCGTGGGAATCGCATGGGGCCATCAGCCCCCTGATGACTCAAGTGACACTACCTGTCACTGCACTTCAAATCAAGTTTATGTTCAACAGGGCAAGTTTGAAAACACAGAGAACTGAAGGCAAACAGCATAAATTACATGTAAACGGGAGATATGCAAATAATCCAAGCGTTTACCGGCACAGAAAGGGCAAATTCTGTCAGTGGTTGGTCCTTCTCTCTTGACAAACCAACATTCTGTGACAATAAAACTTCAAGGTGAACTCAAAACTTCTGTTGCACGTACTAATGAACACGGTGTTAACCTGACAACTGAAACAGCTTCTTAGTAAGGGACCAGAGGAGCAGAGATGTGCAAACACATCCACCCCTGGGAATGCAACATCTCGGAGAATCACAGAATCATTATGGCTGGAAAAGACCTCCAAGAGCATCAAAGTCCAACCATCAACCCAACATCACCACGGCCACCAAACACAGCTCAATGCGCTGTGCGTTAGCTCAAGAGCTGTGCAAAACTTTCAGAGTGAGCCTCGAGCATAGAACCTTTTTGTGTGTCTGCTGTTTTGCAGGCAACAAAGTCATTATTGCGCTTGTTAAATTAGGACGGGCTTCTCTAGTATGTGAGCATTCGTTAAACAACTGAACACCTTTCATAGTCAAAGAAAGAGACCAAACAGTAGCAGGTTTTCACAACCCGCTGACAGTGTAATGGGACTGCCACAGAAGAAGGCACCAGCTTGCAAACCAGCACCCTATCTATTTAAGCTATCTGCAATTAAAAGGGTGTAGTTGTTTTGCTGGTTTTGAAGGCTGGTTTTTTTTGGAGGACAGTTTAACTGGAGCTCTGCACACACCATTCTGCAGGTGAAGCTCCAGGAAACTGCAGCGTTCAAGTTTCAGGTTCACTTAAACTTCTGGGCTGTCGAGAGCAAGTGTTACAGAAAAAGAAGAGCACTCTGACAGACCCCAAGCGTCCGCATCATCCCAAAGGTCTCTGAAGCAAGGGAACTGGAATGATGGTTAATCCCCTACAAACGCTGGGGAAGGGGGGGATGGATGAGAAGAGCAATTCTCCCTTGACTGCAGCTGGCGTGTTGCTACGTAGAAGACCAAAAACCACAGGATTTAATGTCCACCCAAGCCATGAAGGATGATAAAGAATTAGTTTACTTATTGCCACGGAGTCTAGTTTCGGCTATTTGGTGCATGCAGAGGCACGTGCACTGGTGTGAGGGTTCTGGGCAAGGTCTGAGCAAGTCCCAAGCTGGCTGTTGAGGCTGCCCCATCATGGCAGAGGGTCCTGGGCCAAGCAGCCGGTCTTGCCTGGTGGATGTGGTTGGGAAGCCTGGAGGACCAAGATGCCGTGGTAGAAATAGAGGAGCTCCTGACACCATACTGGGGAGGCCAACAGATTCAACAGGTCCATACAGCAAGAGAGGCAACAGAGATTTTACTCAGAAAGAGGGGAACGCTCTTAAATTTTCTTCTACCATCTTCCCCTCCCGTCTCTGTCTCCCAGATAGCACTGAAATTTGTCATCTTTCTTCTCTTTGTGGATTTCTTAAAACACACCATTAGTTAGCTCATAAAGCCCCAATTTAAATAATTATCGGAGCGTTGCCTCTTGTTACCTTCAAAGCTGACAAACCTCCTGGGTCCTCAGCGTTTCGTGAGCAGTCGATTATTCCCCACAGCCCTTGGTAGGCAGAGGGAAGCGATGGGCTCCATCCTTCCCAGTCCACTGGAGAAACTGGCCAGCGGGATAAAAGCCACATACAGGGTCAGAGAGCAGAGAGCTGTTCAAGTGGCTGCGAAGTGGATTAATCTGATTAGGATTGAAAAAAGGCCGACTGGGTGGAGGTGGGGAGGAAAAGAAAAGAGAAGAATATTTAAAGGCAAGGGATGAGGGTCCTGGGTGGTCTGCAAAGGAGTTTGAAACAGTGGGAGAGTGTAACGAAGAGATGAAATCCAATCGTTGTACAGGAAGCTTTCACCAGGCTTAAAACAAATCCTTAAGAAAAACAGAAAAGAATCCAGGAAGAGGAATTGTATTACTGCTGAAAACGGTATTGGCATATTCCCAATGCATTTATAGCCTGTGACTGACAGTTCTGCTGCTGATCCCGGCGCTGGGGAGGGATAATGTCTTCCTACGCTTCAGAAACCTCAAAAGGCTCACAACAGAAAGTTCCCCGGAGGGCATTTCCACAAAACTTTTGCTAGTTGAGCCTATTTTGTTTTCATATTGCTGGAAACCAGGGGAAAGCTGGGGTAACTGGTGGGTGACCCAAGTGGCAGGTGCCACTGACCTGCTTGGCTTGCACCAAAGGGAGAATCCCACCGGCCACTGACTTGGTTTTTTATTTTAATAGGTACTTTTAGGTGAAGAAACCCGCAGAGTAAAGCGGTTGTTAAATGGCACGGCTGAGATAAATGAAATCCTGCAGCAGAAGCTGCTCTGCCACCCGTGGTGGCTGGTGCCTGGGAGGGATCATTTACTGCCTGCTTACCCCATCCCTCCAACTCCTGCCATGGTTTCCTTTCAAAGCCAGTCTCAAAGTTCCCCTCTCAGCACCTGCTTACGTTCAATTTACTTCAGTAGTATGTGGTTTCCTGAGCCCGGGCCAAAGATGCTGGGTCTGCTTTATGATGTTGATCTGCAGCTTTACCTTTTATTTTGACAGTTCTCTGAGCAGACACCGCTTCCCCTTCTCCTGATTCCGCTGCCAGGATCCCGGTCCCGATGAAGCTCAACTGATGCTGACTCTGAGGTGGCTGGGAATCCACTTACCACTCGTCTGTCATGTTTGCTGTTGAGGTAATACAAGCCAGGCTGAGAGTAAACCTACACTCTCACGAGTGCACGACTCTGGAAAGCAGCTTCCTTGCCCTGCTAGGAATAAAATATCACCTACTATGTCCCTGCAAGTAGGAGAAATCTGGTTTTGTTCTGCTTGATGCCCAACGTTATTAATCACCCTGGTTCCTCCAGAGCATCCTTTGACTGCAGAAGACCTACATTTCTTTTTTTTTTTTTTTTTTCTTTCTTTTTCAAAAGCAGCTTGACTGGGTGTAAACCTTGCTATCTATTGTTAGGTCTCCTAAAATCACAGCTCCACGAGGACACTTCTGAACATGCAGCCTTTGAGAGCTCAGAGCTCATTTTCAGAAGCAGAACCTGCTGCCAGCGCCCAAACTCTGGCAAACCAGCCTCCTTCCACAAAGGGCTCAGCTGAAGTTCTACACTCTCTCAATTTGTGCTTCTGCCAGTAAACCCAGCAATACCCATCTTCCCAACCAGAGCACAAATTCCACTTCTAAAAGCGTTTGCTCCCTCTCTTTTCAAGTGATGTGCACATCAAACTATTATTTGAACAACAAAGCCCAGCCAAAACTTGAGAATAATCAACATTTCTAGCAAATTGTGTTCAAAGATCTCTCGCCTCCAGTCCAGAGCACCTGGGATTCATCTGAAAACCTGTCTCAGAGAGAGACCTTCTTGCAGCAGCCTGATACAAAATCCAGATACGGCGTAATAAGCTTTTGATGTCGTGTTGACATTTATCTGCCAATATTATTGCTTCACGCACTTACCTTATGATGGATCTCGTTACTTAATTGATCACAGGCAAGGTCAGGAATTGGCCCTTCTTCCAGCGCTGGCTCTGACATCATGCAAATCACCAAAAACCCAGAAGAAAGCACCTAATCCTCAGCTTCAAATCCATGCTAAGCAGCCCTTCAAGACGTGTGAATGAGGACAACTGGCTTTTCAATTATGCCTCCAAAAAGGTCATTTTTCAAAACTTATGACCAAATGGAAACAAACGGGGGGGGGGAAGCTGAGCACAGGCATGCTCTTCCTTCTGGTATCCATCGCCTTCACTCAAAGAACAGTTTGCTTTTACAACAGGAGATGAAAACAAACTGCATTTATAATCCACCACGGGCAGAACCTCCTTTCCTCCTTGCTCTCCCTTACAGAGGACTCACCAACTGTGGCTTTGGCTTGCACCTGGCAAGTTGTCCAGGGAGGGCAGAGATGGACCACAACTCCCTTCGCTCATATTTTCACAGGAAGATGTCTTCCAGGGTACAGATTTTACCGTTTCAAGTGACGACAGGCTGCCAGCAACCCCAGAAACCCACAGCACGTCCACCACACCCCACGCTCGCTTCTTAAACCCCTCCCAGATGCTGAGGGCAGGCAGTTGCCCTGGGTTCACAGCCACATGTCCAGCAGCGTTGAGCTCGGCCCATGCCCTACAAGCACAGACTTCTGGACTTCCAAACCCTCTTCAAACGCTTTGGGAAAAATCTGTAGAATTTCTCCATGTCAAAGCTGCATCTTGTCCCTTCTCCAAGCCTCAAGCTATTCTGCAGCAAACCTCATCTGATAACACATGAGCCACAGCTCAGAAGCAGCCCTGATCTTGGCAACTCAACTGCTGTGACCCAGCACCTCCTGTCCCAAGGGCAACCAGCAAAATCCATCAGTAAAACCGGGCAAGTTCATGCCCTGCACAGAGGAAATACTCAAAGGAATTATAACACAAATTATTCTGCATTCAATGAAACAAAACCAAACCCTTTCATACCAGCAAGGGGAAAAGGTGCCAACCAACCAGCTCAGCTCCTCTGTGCCAGAAACACTGGGGAGGGTTCTTTGGTTTTCCTTTGATGGCTGTTGGAAGGGGGAAGGTCTCTGCTTCCCCTAGAAGACATCAGGTTTGGAAAGCCCACCTGTCAAACCTGAGCTCCTTTGGCCAGGCCAGCCCTGTGAGTTCCACACTGAAGCCACTGCTTGGGGAAACATATCATTGGCTTTAATAATTCATCGTTGTGGCCATCGACCCTGCCAGGATTCACCTTTACTGTCTTCAGAAGGGAGAAAATTCTGTAAAGGGACAATGATTGTAAACTTAGGCTGCTACATAAATATTTCATAATGTTATCAACAAGATCTCCAAAATCCTTTCCATGGTTACTACTTTTAAATTTTGTTTTCTGTTCAATTCTGCCCCATCTCCCTCCTATTCAATGTAAAACGTACATTTTGAGCGCGAGATCCGAGCCCCTGCCTCCCTGGCAGGAACATTTTTGCTTCCAGCGATGCGAACTGTTGGAATAAAGCCCATCCTGAGACATCAGGGTTCATGAAAGCAGATCATTTTCCGATTTATCAAAATGAATTGCTAGATATTATTTACTTTTTGTTTCATAATAGGTTGGAAAAAGCTAGATGAAAAGCCTAACAAGCTCTAATACAGCAAAGAGAAGGGAGAAAAGAAATCAAGAGGCTGTTAAAGAGCAGTTAGAGCTTCCTCCTCATCCTTATCAGCACAGCTATCAGTCAGCAAGCCCGTAATTAGGTACAAAAGACATTGTGCTCCAAAGGGCTTCTCCAGGAACTGGAGAGGTGCTGTATGCCAGAAGCTGGAGCCCTGATTGACAGCCTCCATTTAAGAAAAACAGCTACAGAATAATTAGCCACAATTTGTACAAATCAGAAGAAGTGACCTTTGTGGCTGCACGGCGTCCTATGTAAAGAACAAAGCTTTTCTTAGCAGCACTGACAAATTCAGAACTAAAACGGGACTGGGTTATTAAGCAGAGGCTTGTTCAGCAAAGTCCTTCAGACTTTCCTGCTTTCCAACCCATCCTGAGCACCCACAGACAACTCCATGGCAGGGAAGCAAACCCTGGGTCTTACTTCCAATGCTGAGAAAGATATTGTTGCTTCAGAAACAGGTTTTTGGTTTCCTTTCCCTTTATCCCCCACCTCACCTTTGTCTCAGGAGTAACTTTGCCTGCCCAGCCCGGCTTTCAGCAGCAGAGGATACAAATCATTAAGAAACTCCTGAAGAAAAGGCATCCCCTTCAAAAAAATCCCTTAAACTAAATTATCCTCAAACTAAAAATGTAACACCCGAGTGGCTCCAGGGCCCCAGGTTCCTCGCCTGGTGCATGCCATGGCTCACACCTCTGCAGAGCTTCGCCCAGCACTGGCCCAGCCAGGACAGGCTGCTGGGACACGAGGGACCCCTGGACGTGTTTAACAGCTCCCAGGTGGTTTCGGTGCGAAGCCAGCAGAGGAGGAGGACACCCAGTGGGACTCTCCTCCGTGCTCTCTCCTGCCCGAGCAGCTGCTCCAGCAGCTGTTCCTACCAGTTGGTGGCTGAATTTTTCAAGAGATCTGTCTGTAATTAAAAAGCAACAATACTTTGGCAGCTTACGCATCACTGGATCGCATCCCACCGGGAGGGCTTCTGCACGGGCACACGGGGAGACGCCATGGATGGGACTGTGTAGGACTTTCCCATTTCTATACCCCTAAGATTATCTGCTTAACTGCTCTGCCAAGACCACCACCAGCATCCAAACCCACGGGTTCCACTTGGACCAGTTGTGGGTCAGAAACACTCAACTCCTGCCTGTGCCACTCAAACCTGCCCCGCGCCAAGACATATGGTCGCAAGGTGCTCCGCAGCGTGAGCGCGAGGGTCAGAGAGCTCCAGGTTTGGTGTTGCACAAGAGGATTTTCTCCATTTGGAGCATGTTAAGACATTGTGCTCGTGCCAGCTAAGCAGCACACCCAGAACTAGCAAAGCTCGGGCCAGATAAAGCTTGGCATAGGAGGGAGAAGTAAAGAGGCCCCCGGGGAGCAAGTTGGTGCTCTCCGATCCCACGCCAGGCTCATAACAACTTGTACCTACTAACAGTGGTTAGAAAACTGCTCCAGCCCATGCTGGGCAACATCCTGCTCCAGAAACAACCTCGAGCAGCACAAAACCGTCTGGAGCAAATTCTTCCCCAGTGCACACGAGAGCTTGGCTATGGGTGGGAGCTTTTGCACTCTGCAGAGGTGAAGGATGAGCTCTGGGGCAGGCGGGGACAGGGGGATGTGCTCAGCTGCCTCTCCCTGCTCACACAAGTGGGGATCCCACCTCATCCCATCCCATCCAATGGGCAGGATGCCACCGAACGCCACGGGACCCGTGCCACATGCTTCCAGTGGAAGCAGAAATGTAGCTCCAGTCTGCAAACCGCCACGCGCATATTTGTAAACCATTGTGTACACAGTAGATAAATGCTTAATAGTCATGATGACAAACAGACCTAAAACCCAGAAGCAGCTTCTCTCTGGATTTACTGCATCAGGAACAGGTTCCACCGAGCAAAAGCCTCCCTTTTACTGGCATTTCTTACAGAGATCTGACCCAGCTAACCCCAGCCGGCAGCAGAACGACGGCAAACCCAATTGATGACCAACAAAGCCCGCGGCATGTCACATCCCAGGACCTCAGCTGACAGTTACCAGCCAGGCATGTCCATTTTCATGTGCCAGTGTGGACACCACTGCACAGGGCACCGTGGGCACCAGGAGACCCTGACCTGCACGCACACCAGGGTGCAAATGTAGGCACCTACCCTGGGGCCTCTGGCTACATCAGCAAAGAAACTAAGGCAGCAGGAGGTTAAATTCCTTGCTCATGGTGCATCGCCAAGCTGGGATTAGAGCTTGGGACTCCTGGCACTCAGAGCCACGATTAATCCGCCTGGTGTTTCCACCCCCAGCCCTCACCCCAGCCTCCAGGTAGTTTCCACGTGCCAGACTGTGTGTGGTGGGGTAGCAAAAGTCTTCTCATCTCCATCAGCGTCCACCTTTCTCTTCTGCAGTTACTGGAGCCTGGCTACTCCCTGGGGACCAGAGGAGCGTTAGGCTGGTAGGAAAATACCTTTCCTATGTAAACCATGCGTTCTGCCATTTCCCTCTCCAAATTACACAGCGTCACAGATCGTAAGCCCTCTAAACAGAGGGTCTTCAGTTGAGGAACAGATCTCCATAAAGGCTGGGATTAAGGCCCTGCACGTTAGAAAGGAAAGAGGGAGGAAAAATATGCTCCGTTTAATTACCCAAGCCATAACAACATTTTACTATTTTATACACGACTCCTGACAAAAGTGGAAATGTTATTTTCCACGAGCATAGCTGCTGGTTCTACTACAAATAAATAGTCCGGGGCGCGCTCACCACGCGAGAGATGGAGGCCATGTGTTTTCATTAATACTCTTGGCAGAGGAGCCCATGTAGATTTTGGACCGCAGTTCAGGACTGGAACAGGAGAGCTGGGGTGGCCAACATACATCACAGGAGACTATATTTGGCCCAGGTCCACTTACGAGCTGGTCCAATACCCAGTTTTATCATCCTAATTACGAGCAGATTCCCAGCTCCCTCCCCCCTTCCCTCACAGAGGTATCTTCAGCTTCACCCTCTGGCTGGTTGAAACCAGCAGGTGAAGTGCAGTCCTTTGTCTGTTATCGCTGGCAGACAAAGTTTGGCCTCTTTCATTTTCCTTTTATTGCAGCTTCTTTTGTGCGGATTAAAATAATTGATATTGATAATGTGATCTGCCCCCTGCCCCTGTTCCCAATTACGTGCGCAGGCTGGGGATCCTGCCTTATGGATATGATGGGAATGGTCTTAATTAGCCTTCTGGGCTACAGAACTGATTCTGGTTTTGATTTGAAATCTTTGGGATTACGCAGGCTGACTGTTGTGGGCTGGGGTCACCGGAGGAGCTGGCCGGGGGGTTCTGGGGGGCTCGCTTTGAGCTGGCTTTTCTCAGGCTGCTGCCAGGTGGAGCAAGAACGAAGGACAATTTCCTGCGGCCGCTTTTACATTCGGGACTAAGAATGACAGCGCTGAAGGGTCTTTGCATCCAGAGTTTTACCCAGGAGGAAGCAGGGCATTGATGTCTGACAAGAACTAACCAAGCGGCAGCCCTCAGAAGAGGTCACCCTTGCTATCTGTGGGGGAAACCCCATTGAAAGAAACAAAAACCAGGAGCAATAAAGCTGAAAAGGCAGATGCAGTTGTTTGGACCTGCCAAATTCCATTTCAATACACTCAACCAGTTAACTCAGTCACAGGAGCAAAAAACAAAGGTGGTATAGCACCTGGGAAACTGATGGTTTCCTAGTCTGGGGAGAAGAATCCCAGTCCTGTGGTGATGTGGTCCCTGGCACTCACGTGCACTGCTCTTGACACAGGGGTGGAAAGACAGAGGTCCCATCTGCGTGTCCTTCTTCCCACCGCTCGCACGTGCCCACCACGTAAAATGGAATTCAAAGGCAACTCCTTGGAACACATTCTGCAGGTCAGAGAAGTCAGGCTCTGCCAGGTTTAATGGAAGGGGGAAAATGTTCTCCAGATGTGATGAAGGTCCCCTGAGAACGTCACCCCACAGGTACATCTCCAGGGGCTGGCAGCTCAGACCCGCTGGCTGGAAATAACAGCGTGGCTGAGGCACAAAGAGGTACCCAGGTCTTACCAACGTGGGACAAGCACCAGAAACTGCCCCAGGCTGAGAGTTTGCAGCCTCGTGGTAACGGCCCCGGTGAGTTCATCCGCTCGTTAGATGGATAGGGATTATAGAGCAGAGGTGTTCTAACACCAGGGAGCATTTTCAATGGCTGTGATGTTAATCCAGAGAAGGGAATGTTGATTCAGTGCCAGTCCCTTCATTAAACTGGGGCTACTCGCCCAGCAAAGTGTCACCATACCCAGAAATGTCTTTCTTTTTTAACACTGCTCATACAAAACGCAAAGGCAGAAATCCAGGTAAAAAGAGAGGGGAAGCTGAGCTCCTCCTCTCAGCAATCAAAGAGGAGACAACACTCAGAGCCAGAACTGAAACCACTGGGTTATAATCAGAAGGCAGCCTAATCACTGAAACAGATGTCAAAAAGATAAACCCCTGTAATTCGGAATTGCCAGCGACTGGAGAGCACCAAGATGCTCTATTTCTGTCCACCCAGGTTTTGGAAGTGTAAGCAGAAAGCATTCAGTGCAAAGAGAAGGAAAACTCCTTTCTGTTCCTTTCTTGTCGCCTTTTCACAGAGGGAGTTCTCAGTGAGGCTCAGGTTTACTCCTGAATCAGCCCACGATGGGGAGAAATTGGTCGTTTTAGAACTGTGGTTGGGAAAAACAGCATCACTGAGCTGGCACATGGACTTTGGCTGTGTTGCCAGAGACAGAAGGCAACGATAAAGAAGGAAAACACAGAGAGCTGCCTGGCAGGAGAGAAAATTTTTCTACTGGAGTAAAGCAGACAAGAGAAATGAATCTGCACGTGCAGATCACTCACCTCATAGTGGTAATCCATGCAAGTTAACTCTCTCCAGCAGCGATCTCCTCGAATTTTAATCAGCCCCTGGGGGGGAACCAAAAAGACAAAAAAAATATCATCACAAATAGTTCATTTTCCTTTATCTTGTATGTCAAGGTATTATCTCAAAATGCTAAATACTCTTTTATCAAAGAGTTCTTTAACTCTTTATTTTTTAATTTAGTTTATTTAATATTTAACTCCCTGGTGAAACTCCAGGGAGGGTCTGTAAGGGCAGGGAAGCACAGAGACTGGAATGACCCTCCCCAGACCCCCACGGCACATCTGCACCCCAGGCCCAGCTGCTGTCCCCAGGGGAACGGAACGAGAGCTCCAACATGACTCCTTCCACTGCCTGTTCACTGAAAATTTGACACAAAATCCTTGTGCAATATGACATGTCACCTAAAGGGTGCTGGAAGATGCTTCACCCACAGCTGAGCCTCTGCAGAGGGGCTACGAGCAGCCCAGTGCTCCCAGCATTGCTGGGTACAAGGCAGGGAAGCACAGAGCATCAAGAAGCAACAGAAAAAGCTTGAAAACCAGGCTCTGCCACTGGGACACTTGGGTCTAACAGACTGAAGAGTTCCCTGACCTGATGGTCTCTCTCTCAAAGCCCATAGAAATGGAATCAGGGACACAAACTGGGATAGGGATCTCTCTCAAAGCCCATAGAAATGGAATCAGGGACACAAACTGGGACAGGGATCTCTCTCAAAGCCCACAGAAATGGAACCAGGAACACAAACTGGGACAGGGATCTCTCTCAAAGCCCATAGAAATGGAACCAGGGACACAAACTGGGACAGGGATCTCTCTCAAAGCCCATAGAAATGGAACCAGGGACACAAACTGGGCTGGGGATCTCACAGCCCCACCAGCTACAGAGATGCAATCAAAGTAATTAGAGAAACAAAAGAGGAGCAGGGGAAGGAAGCTGACAGATCTAACCCCAGATGAATGCACTAATGACAGGTCTGCTCCACCTCAGGTTAGAGGTTGGCAATGAAATAAGCAGGTATCAGAGGTTGCCTTGCATTGATATTTCAGGCCAACAAGAGGGTGAAATTTCCAAATCAGTGGGTCCATTCCAGGGCTGGCAGTAATATTGGGATTAAATTTCTTTGCCTCAGTGATGGAAGAGTAGAAAGGAATCAGTCGTCCACAGCAGGAAGGACACCTGGCCAGGGATGAGCCTGGGAGCAGGAAGCCTCGCAATCAAGCGGTGCCAGCCCCAAGGTATGCGGGCTGCGCTTTGATGTACGGCTGGAAAGGTCCCTGATTAGGATCACAATATCCCAAATTGAGGAAAGCTTCACTAGTCAAAAGGCTGAGGCAGCTCTATCATCTGCATACAATTAGGGGGTATTTCCCTACCTCTGACATTGCCCCTCATTAAGATGTTCCTGCTTTCCTTCCTAGAAGGCAGCGGGGAGTTGCTGTAAGGACCCACTGGTGGTTACACCAGGAGCATCCTGAAGCTTCTTTACACCTGCAGTAAGGGAGAAACCAGTGACCTTTCAGTATTAAAATCTGAGAACTCAGAGGAGGAGATTCCAGCACTACGGCCCATCCTGGCTTAGCTGGTTTCACCCGAATTTCTAAAACAAACTTTCACTTGCAGCATTAAACAAACTTTAGCAGGTTTTGGGACTTGAGAAAAAAAAATAAAATCCAATTTGCAGTTAAAGACCCCTGAAAAGTGTCCAGGCCTCAGCAGTAAACATCCAGCCAATATAAGAAGTTACTTGGACCTTGGGCTTAACCCAACACGGACTTTCTTAAGCAAATGAAGATCCACAGAAACAGTCACAAGCTTCTTTGGCAGGTAAATTAAAAGGAAATAGGCACCTTTCTGGGTCCGAGCCTTATGTCAGGTGATGCTTTGACATTATCTGTCTTTGTGAATAGGGGTGACCCCAGCAGCCTTCAATGGGGCTACTGACAGCCTGAAATGATACCTGTTATCAGGCACGATGCTGAGTTCGAGCAGATTTCATCCATCTGCTGTTCCAAGTTCTAGTTTCCTTTTTTTTTTTTTTTTCTTTTTTTCCCCACTAGTCATAAAAATAAGACTTTTTTTTTTCATGCCAATGCTAACTGAAGAGGACAGTAAACAGAAACTATTACACATGCTCAAAATCAGTCAATCAAATTTACAGCCTGTAGTTTTTAAGCAAGAACAAACCTGAAGAACCTGGTAGAGTTAAAGCAGCAAAACCCAAACTCCTCTTGGCACCTTCAAACCTCACACGTGCTGTTGTCTTACACGGGTTGCAATGGGAACGGCTCAAGGTGGCTCCATGGATGGTTCCACACCAGGAGCTCAGACCTAGAAATACCCTGACCTGGGAGGTCTGCATCTCAGCATCACCATGTAATGGGCACCCCCAACCAACACCACCACCAAAAATAATTCCAAGCAGAGCTGGTGCATAAAGTATTCACCTTGAATCCTGGGGTCAGTTCTGGACCCTCATTTCCAGGAGGACACTGAGGGGCTGGAGCATGGCCAGGGAAGGGCAACAGAGCTGGGGAAGGGGCTGGAGCACAAGGGTGGTGAGGAGCAGCTGAGGGACCTGGGCT
>JANHGN010027182.1:75053-103773 GCA_024605025.1 Megaceryle maxima
AGAACTTCTTAACTGTAAGAGATGCAGAGCATTGGAACAGACTCCCCAGAGAAGTTGTGGAGTCTCCTTCTCTGGAGTGAGCTGCTCTAGTTTTGTCCTGCTCTGGCACGGGGGTTGGACTCGATGATCTTCAGAGGTCCCTTCCAACCCCTACCATGCTGGGATTCTGTGATACTACTTTTAATAAGCACATTTTGCCTTAAAGAAGAACAGTCGGGTCAAACCTAAGCCTCTTTCCCAACTAAGAAAGATAAATTTCAAACAAAACAAAAACAGAAACAAACAAACCCAAAACAAACAAAAAAACCCCAAACCAAACAGAAGAAACAACCCCAAAACCCACTCCACTCATGAAAAATAAATCTCTCTGCTTTTTCTTTACTTTTTTTTCCAAAACCCAAAATACTCTATAAATCATTACAACTTTCATCACTCATAGCAACAACTTCCTCAAGGGAATGCAAAGCTCCCAACTATCCTAACAAGAGCTGCATCTTTTTGAAGCGTCTGGCTAACGTGTCCTCTGGGATGTTAAAATGCTGCTCCTGCCAGCTAGAAAAGTTTTTATCTCCAGAGTGAAATAACTGGCCACGCTAAAACCCACAGCAAAATCATCACCAGTTTCAAACTGGGTTTGGCTTTCACACAGCAGTTTCACATCTCAGCTACCAACTCTGAAATGGGCTGGTTTCTCCTCTCTGCAGAAGGGCCAGAGGAATGGATTCATCAGCCAGCCATGGGCAGGGGAAGAGCATCACAGGGCTGAAGATGACCCTAAAAGCCCCAGTGAGCAGGATCCAGCCACTGCTGTGTCATTTCAGCCTTAAGGAGGAGAACAGCTAGATGCAAACAGCTGAGACTACAGAAGAAGAAAGCCCTTGGAGAGCAGTTCAGTGAATCGCTTTAGCTCACTGCACAGAACTTCACACCATGGTTGGTCAAGCTCTGCTCCCCAGAAGCACTGGATGCTCCACGAGGCATGGCCAGCAGCTGTCCTTCCCCTGCAACACTGCCCCTTTTGGTCTTTTTTTTTTTTTTAATTATTATTTTCCAGTCATTTTTCTTTTTCCAGAAGGACAACAAACCTACCAGTGGGACAGACTCACTCGACTCCCTCTCCAGCTTTCCAAACTGCAATCGAAAGCAGACGCGCAAAAAAAAACTCAACGCAAGAAACGTTCAAGTTTGTGTCAAGTTTTCAAAGTTTCCCAGGGTTCCCAATGGACAGGATTGCAGGCAATTCCTAATGGAAAGAGCAGGTCTCTCCACAGTCACAGTTAGCCCTGTAAACACAAAAACCCTCTTAATAATGTCAGAGAGCAGTTCTGAATCTCCTCCATCGCCAGGCAGAGCACGCACGCAAGGCTGGACTTGGAAATAACTTGGGTCTTCATCGGGGGGATGTTTAAGCCCCAGGCACTGGTGTTGCACACACCTGAGGAGCACAGCAAAGCTCTTTTCAACCCATATAAAGCAGAAAGTTTCAACTTTCAGACTTGAAAACACTGCAGAGCAAGGAGAATTCAAAAAAGAAAAAAAAAAGACCCACCCCAAAATCCCAAGTGCAACAGCTGCTGACCTCAGAAGCGCATCCAAACCAGGACAGAGAAAGAAGAGATGCTTAAACAAGGAAGGAATCAGTCCACAGGTCTGAGGAGGAGACAATGAGGAGAGACAACGATTTATTGCCTCTCAATTCAGCACTGCCTTTCACTTAAGGATGCCAGAACAAAGACCTGTCTCTCGCAAGCCACCTGCCCCACGGGGTCTTTTCAAAGCTATGAAAGCCAAAGCTCAGAGGGTGAAGGACACAGTCCCCTCTGGCACCTTGTCCTGGGCAAGAGGAGATAACCCCACTCCTCCAGGACACACCACTGCTCCAAACACCAAGGAGCCCAAGATTTCCCTGCTCCCTGCAGGGGGTTGGACTAGATGACCTTTAAAGGTCCCTTCCCACCCAAACCAGTCTATGATTCTGTGATTCCATCTGAACCAGCTCCCCACAGCCAAACTCTGCCTCATCCATTTTTCCCCAAAACCACTGATGATAAATGTTTCAAACCTCTCCTTTGCCAGAGACACAACAGACTGGGGATACTTCCCATTTTTACAGCCAACAGAATAGTTCTCGCTGTTGTTGGAAGATTTGGGAAAATGTTATCAATAACTTTTTTGTTCTTAAAGTATAAACCACACAGGGGAAAAAAAAAAAAAAAAAAGAAAGAAAAAAAAAAGAAAAAAATTTAGCATAAAAACTTTTAAAAGCTTCCAAGTGCTCTCCAGGGTAGTCATTAGAAACTACTTAGGTAACAGGAGGGTGATAACAGCGAGTTAATGCAGCGTTAAATTAGCCCTCCTTCCATGCAGAACTTTAAGTGACAGAGGAATCAGTTGGGAGGATTTTTATTTTATTTTTTAAATAATGAAGTTAATGGATTTCCTGTTTTTAGCTCTGTGGGCGGCTGTCATTCTGAGGGATCCATATATACTGTATTTAATTACTCAAGTCTTCAAGTAAGGAAAATAATTTCATCTGTGTTCGTATGAACTCATGGGCACCAGAGTGTCTCAAGTACGGCCATCAAGGCATGGAGAACACGCAAGCTCTGCTGCTCCTCAGCAAGGGCTGTGTTGTCTCTGGAGATGGGTAACCACAGCAGCTACTGCTTACTCACCAGACTTCTCAACATCTCTGAGCCATCCCTCAAAATCTTCACGTGGCCAACAGCCACAAGACCAGTGCCACCAGTCTTAGTGAGCTGAGGGGAAGGAGCATCAGGTGTGGTTCACAGCCAAGAGATGACAGTGGCTTCCCAGGGTTCTCCACACCAGAAGAACCCAACAGCTGCTCTAAGAGCTCCTCCAGACTCAACTTCTGCAGTGGGGAATTGACCCCATTTCCTCTGGATTAAGAGGAGCAGGGTCAGTGATGGCCATCAACTAATCTAGACAAGGAGCAGCAGGATTTAAGCTGGCCACAGAAAGGTGGGGAGAGGGGAAAAAAAAAATAAAGCTGGGCATCCTCCAACAGTCCACAAACCAAGTGCAACACGGAGAACTTTATAACTGAAATGAGAAGCGACAGAAGGGACTGGCTGTGAAATGAGATGTCAAACGGAGCCGGGAACAGACGCAGAACGAAAGGAGGGGCCAAGGACAAGCGATGCCACAACCACCAGACAACACGATCCATTTAGTGTCGGTGCAACACGTGGCACTGGGGCACGGCAGCGTGTTCCCACTCGAGCAATTCTCAGTGGAAGAAAAGGAAGCAGCTTTAAAGTCTTGAAATTAAAAAGCCTGAAGGCAGAGACCAAGCCCTGGCTGACAGGGGTCGTCAGAGGGAAACCAGTAACCTGCCTACTGTGGAGCTGTTTTCCTGGGAAGCAACTGGCTCTGGTGACTGTTGGAAGCAAGTGTTGATGGATCGCTGTTGCGTCCAACGCGCTCTCCCCAGCTTGCCTCTCCCAGCAGGGCCTCCCCTCTCCTAGCACCTCAGCTACTCCAGGGATGCTCGGCTTTGGTGGCCACTGCAGTCCACGTGGTCACAGGACATAGAGTGCATCAAGAGAAGAGGCAGGGAGCAAGCCAGTGGAAATGAGCACAAATGTTCATTCGGGAAACAAGGTCATGCTGGGATCAGCCAGTGGGGACTCGGACACCACAATGGGGCTAAAACTCCTGGGAGGGTCATCTTGCACCTTGGACTTGGTACAGATTGGACTCTCTCTGAGATGGATCAGGAGCCTCCAAGCATCTGGGAGAAGTGACACTTTATTCCCACCCACAAAGCACTCTCAACTTTGGAAGGACACCGCAACGAAGGACATGTGTGTCCTTTGACTGAAGGAGGGGCTTTGGAAGACAGAGCTGAGCACGAAGTACCAAAAAATCCCTTCAGTGCTCCTCTCTTCCAGGTTACATTCTTTCTTACTGCCCCTTTCCTCCTTTCCACCAAGAAAGCCCTACTATGAAGTAGAAAGCCAGCAATTTCCACCTTCTCGAGCAACCTGTTGAACACATTTTATCTGTTCTTTATGGCCAGGACCCCTGCAGTTACTGCACCATGTGCCTGCAGAACTAAATCTCTAAAAAGCAGGTGTCTGTTGGGTGTTAAATCTATCTCCAGGCTGCTTTGGCAGCTTAAGAAACCACGAGCAGCTGTTAACATGGTTAGCATGGCAACCTTGAGCCTAACAGCTCAACCAGCCCACTTCTCTTCACCAGTTCAGAACTATCATTCCCCACTTGGACACTTGAAGCAAGAACAAATTAAACCCAACACCATGAAGGCACCTGGCAAGCTGCTCCACTAGCAGACAGAAAGCAACTCTCGAAATAAAAAGCACATTAGACCAATTTTTCCTGCTGTATCATGTGAGACTCCCATTGGCCTCGGGAGATCCCATTTTAGCCTCACACAAGCCCATGTTTTAGCATCAGCATTTGCAGGAGATGATAAATACTCACCGAGGGATGACTCCTTCATCGGGCTTCCCCATCACCGCTCAGTTAATATTTTCTCTGCCGCTCTCTTTTTGTTTTTCCTGAATGTAGTGACATTAAAGTGCAGCTTGGGTATGGAGTAGGGGAAAACAGGCTGCACAGCTCATTAACCTCGAGGCAGATACACCCATCCAACGCCCCAAACAGCTGCCAGACTGCAGAGACGATGACAGAGGTGTCAGATCAACGTGAGAAGACCACGAGCAAGTTATGGCCAACTTTTATGTTAAATATGAAAGGCCATCCTGGTGCAGGAGAGGAAATACAGGTCCTGGTAGTAAAAGAGTCCCAGAAAAGGGGAGTGCAGCTTTGCGTGTGAGCTGGTGGATGTGGCATGTTGTTTTCTAATGATTGTTCTTACCAGTGCATGGGCCAGAGACACCAGCCATGGTCATGGTCCCACCGCTCAGCATAATAAATGCTCATCCACACGTAGTTACAACCCTGCACACTACCCATCATCAGATGCCTACAGAACACCCAGGAGGCATCATCAGCCCTTCAAACCAGGGGAGGAGCAGCAGCGTGGGGAGAGATGGTGTTTGCACAGCCCGGATCCTGCTGACTGTGCTCATCCAAGGAAACGGCAACAGCGCTCGAGCCAACAGCCATCAGGAAGGAGAGGACCACAGGGCTCATTTCTCCAGCACCCACCTCAACCCACACGTGGAGCTTTCAGCTACATTCCTGCACTATCTTTTACACTCAAAACCTTTTCAGAGAAGAGACAAACCAACCAACAAAAAAACCCAAACCCCAGATACTATTTACACAAGCCAGCGTGAGAAAACCACTGCAGCACCTACAAGACGAATTTTCTGAGCCTAAAAGGGACTTTGCTGTGTCTGGAGCAAAGGCTCTTTGTCAGAATTACAGTTGAATAAGCAAACTGCTGTTGCTGCGTGCTTTAGGACATCCCCTCCATCCCAGCAGAAGTAAACAAGTCTCTCCATTCAGCTACATCACCCTGGAGTAACTCAACCGACTCTAACAAAGCTTCGGTGATGTAAATCTGCTGTAATTCAGGAATGGTTTCATCCAGGCATTTTTCAACATGATGAGCTCAGAAGTGGCCTAAATGACTAATGGGACCTCAACACCCACAGCTTTAACCTCTAAGAACAAAGGAAGAAAGAGGGAGCAGGAGGCAGGAAGACCAAACGCAGATCTCAGGAAATCAAAAAGCTGCTTTCAAAACGCATCTGATTTTAAAAAGATCTGATGGATACGTAGGAGGAAGCAGCAATTTTTTGGCAATTATGGGAGAAATGCCAAAATGTCAACCGCGTTAGGAAGTCGCTCTCTCCCTGCGCAGCACAAAGAGATGAGCAAACACACAAACAAGCAGAAAGGCTGATGGTCAGTGACCTGAACTACAGGCAAAGTCTTCAGACTCCCGAGATCTCCCTGTTGATACAAAGAAAGAGATGAAAGAGGTCAGCAGTCATTTCATTCAGTGCTTCAACAACTAAACCGACACATAATGCCTGGAAAGTCATCAACAATAAAAGCAACCAGAAATACTTCAACATAATTATTTTCAGCAATGAGAAACAGATCTGTGAGCAACTGTTGGGATGAAAAATTGTCAGTAGGAAACATCAAACCTTCAAGAGGACCGACCTACTGGTAAATCTGCTGCTGCATACCAAGGACCATTGACCCAAGCTGCAGAAACAAACCCACCCATTGCAGAAGCTGGTGTTCTTCCCATCATTACTCATTTGGAAGAAAAGCCAAAAGTCTCCTCTGGACACCTTTAAGGCCAATCCATTAATGGGTTTCAGAGACAAAGAGGGAAGGAGGCAGCAGCCGGCACTGGTTTTTTGAACCAAAACCTGCCATTTCCAGCTTAAACAGAGAAAAAAAGTCAATTAAAACACTGCAGGCATGATGTCAAGATTGCAGAAGATGACCTCTTCACCCCGTTCCCCAGGAACAGTTACAGCTATTAAGCAGCATGTCAAACCCATAAAATTTTACCTATTTTGGGTCACCGTCAGGCAGCCCCAAACATTGCTCTCATTTTGCCTTTTCTCCTCCCTCCACCACAGAAATCCCCAACCACCATCAAATTACTCATCGGTCTTCACCAGGATACACTGAGAGGAGAGAGAAATAATTGTGAGAGCCTTAACATCTCAGATCTTAAGCACTTTTCTCAGCCTGTCTCAGTATTCTACTCCCTCTGTGAAATGCAGGCACCCAGCAGTGACCCAGAGCAAGAGCAAGTTCCGCTCCTAGCAAACACCAGCATCTATTTAGGACCTACAAAATAACAGGAGTAAATACCCAATTACACATCTAAAATAGAAATTTAGGCTTTAACTGATAAAAAATTTAAAAAAAAAAAAAGGTAAGTACAAATCAGGGTTATGCTGAGAACCAGCCAGATGTGGCATCCTTCAAGTGTTGCTCTTATTAACGTGCTGGCCACTGTGTTTCCTCGCCACATGTACAGATATTACTTGTGAAAAACTCAGAGGCTGGGAAGAGAGCTGGAGACAGACACCCTTATTAATCTGAACCAGCAGCTGGGGGAATTACTGTGGATTCCATTTTTAGGAATAAGCAAGTTTCAGAGTGGTAAGAAAACAAAAAAGATAGAGCAACACAAAGCAGGGTTATTTATTTTGACAGCTGCGGTTTAGTTGTTTTAACTGTTTATGATGGTTTTAAAAGAAACTCTGAAACCCGCTCTGGAAAAATAAGGAAGGTTCAGTAAGAGCAGCTGGGGTGCAAGTCCTGACAGGAGACACGACCAAATGGTGTGTTTTGGGGGTGGGGACAGCTGTGGGGATAGGGGGGACACCAGCAAACATCTCCTGTGTCCCCCGGTGGGGTTAGGGATGCTCCTGGGAGCTGTGCGTCCCTCGAGGCACAGCCCCCAGCAGGGATGGGGTCCCTGCCACCTCCCTGAGCACAGGCAGATGGGACCCCAAAATCCACCCCCCCAGTTTTGCCCCAGTAAATGTTAGTGCTGGAAATGGTGGCAATGGGGCATCCCAGTCCCAGTTGGCTCCCACTGCTGAAATCTTACAGGTGTCACCCACCCGGGCGAGCGAAGCATCCACAGCAATGACCTGGGTTTGCTTTACTGGTTTAAAATAAATATCAACGTGCTTCCCTTCAGCGGAAGTGAGACCGAGCCACACAGAGCATTTTGCATTAACACATTCCAAAATCTTAACTCCCCTTCGCCCGAAGGGCACGAGAAATTACCAGTTCTTGGTCCTTTATTTCCTGTGCCTGAAAAACGGGGCATATCTTGATGCCCCTTAAAAAGGTCTTGCCAAAAAGCCCAGTGAGGGTGATGGAAGGCTGTGCCCAGTGCATGCCTGGGGGAGCCCCTGGCCATTGGCCCTCTGCTCCCCTGGCCGCTGCTTCTGCAGAAGGGGCACTGGGATGGGGACCACACATGGCAGAATGGGCTCCAGCACGAAGATCCAGCCACGGAGAAAAAAGACAGGGGAAGGAGAAGAGAAAACACTTGCAAAACAAACCCAAAACTTATTACTGCAGATGTAATGCAGAAATTTGCAATGTTGTGTTTGTTTCTGCATAGGCACAAATTCCTCAGGAACCCTTCCCCCCCACCACCTTGAAAACTCTGAAACTAGAGGAAAAGAGACTTTTCTGGGGGTTTTCACAAACACTTTCTGATTAGGGGGACAGAATCCCAGTGTAGTAGGGGTTGGAAAGGACCCTCTGGAGATGCTCTGGTGCCACCCCCCTGCTCCACCCAGCAGGGTCACCCAGAGCAGGGGGCCCAGCAGCGCAGGGTCCAGGGGGGTTGGGAATCTCTCCAGAGAAGGAGACTCCACAACCTCTCTGGCCAGCCTGGCACAGGCTCCCACACCCACACAGCAAAGAACTTGCTCCTCCTGCTCAGGTGGAACCTCCTGGATTCCAGTTTGTGCCCACTGCTCCTTGCCCCATCACTGGGCACCGCTGAAAAGAGACTGGCCCCATCCTCTTGACACACACCCCCCCCTCCTTTAGTTATCAATAATCATCCTAGCTCTGATACTGATATCCATCAGTAAAAGCTCTGCACACACCCTAGGGCTTCATTAAATATAATTAAGAACTACCAGATCAAGTACGTTGCTAATGAGACAGCCACAGTTAAGTGGCATTAACTGCACATCTCCCTGCCAATGCTCACTGTTCATATCGCCCCAGGAAAATCCAGGTTCTCGATTCCTGGAAGTTATGAACCACTCTTAGTTTTTGCCAACCACCATCGCATGGTTGAGCTTGGCAGCTGGGAGAAGTTACTTTGATTTTGCTTCATCTTCCCCAACCCTTGGAAAAGAACGTGTGTATTTTTCTTTGGTTTTCTGGCTATTTTGCAGAGCTGTTACCTACTATTGAACAGTCAGTATCACCACGTGTTAACAAAATGGAAATATAAAAATATTCCTCCAAAGACATTTTCCTGAAAGAAATCTCCCTGAAGAGCCACGCTCAGCTTTCAAAGCAGCAAAATTCAACATCGGTCCGGCAAAACCAGCAACTTAGATATTAACTTTACACTCTTCAAACAAACCAACCTAAAACTATTATGTAGACCTTTGGCAAAGGGCTGGCCACAGGCTCACGTGTAAACACGAGCAACGCATGGTTGGCATCTACCACGGTTTATGATGACCACAGTGGGTTCAAGAGTATTGCAGCTCTGCTCCTTATCTCCCTCCCCCCCCCGGAATCACTGCAGGCGCAAAACTCTACGTCTTGTGGTTTACTTTCTTTTTCCTTCTTCTTCAGAGCGGCTGCTCTGCCGACCTGTTCCCTCCTGTCCCCTCCGACGCAGTCTCCAAGCCCAAATTCACGGGGACGGGAGCAAATGTTTGAGAGCCCGGAGCTGTCACGCTCAACTGTCAAGAGAATAATTTGATGGGAGAAGTATCAAGGGAGCAATCAAGAAAATCTCAGAAGGGAAATTAAAACAGATACGTGTTCCCAAAATTACAACATCCACTTCGAACTCGTGCGAGCTGGAATCTATATTTACCCAGGGCGAAGTAACTACATAATTGCACTCTGCAGAAATGACTATGCAAGACTAAACATGTGCCACATGCTCTGTGGGAAGTCTCTGGTCCTCCAGGATCTGCTCCAGGCTGTGTCAGCGCCTCAGTTTACCTCCTCTCCCCTGTCCCTTTGGGCTGGGTGGCTTTGCACTGGGATACAGGTCCCACCACAGCAGGTACCAGAGCTGCCCCTGGTCCACTCTCCGGGCACTGTCGGCATCACCGGCAGCTTTAGAACTGTGGGGCTCTTCATTTCTTGTTTTCTGCCCCATTCATCAAAGCAATTTCCCTTGACAGGGAATTAAGTACACTAATTATTTCAGTCCCAGGGTACCGCACCCCCTCCAGCTGCAGGGTCGGGACAACTGCTGCTGGATCTACAGGGCCAGAGAGCAACGGAGGAATCTTGATGCTCCTGACACAGCAAAGTTACGAAGCTATAGCTAAGATTTTAAGCCTCAGAATTCTATTTTTATTCACGTCTACATCCCATAGTCAGTAACAAAACACAGCAATAAAGAGAACCCAAAATCCAGTCCTGTCTTTCCTCTCCTCTAGCCAGGAGACCATTAGAAAAACCCCAACAAAACACAACAGCAACAAACCCAACCAAACAAGAAACCCCAGCACCACTCACAGGATGCAATCTTTCATTTTAAATGCCTCAGTTTAACCAGAAAGGCTTTTTGTTTTTGGTTTTGTTTTTTTTTTCCAGGAATGCATTTTTTAAATCATTAGCCCCTTCCCTACATCCTACAGCTCTTCAACATCTACTCCTTATCGCTTCTGCTACAGAACGGAAACCAACTGCAAATGAATTCTTGGAGATGTTTAGAGCAGGAATTTTGCTGTTTGTGCCCACGGATACTCAGTATGGATTCTGAAGGATGTAGCAGCACAAAGTTTAGGCTGCCCACCTAAACTCTGTCATAAAGAGACGTTTAGATGACTCCGTCCTGGCCACCACTTGCAAGCTGGCCGAGTTTGCACAGCCCACCAGCGCAGAGCAAAGGGTCTGCAGAGCCAGTTTACCAGCAACGGTGCCCTGATGGCTCATGCGACCGCTGGCCACCCCAACATAACAACCCTCTGGCCCCTTCACCAGGGTTCTCCGATGAAAGACACGGGCTTGGGCACCCCAGCAAACATCTACCTCCAGCAACCCCAGAAGGATGCCCCCTTCTCCAACCCGGCTGCGAACGCCACGAAGTTTTCCGCGTACAGAAAGAAGAGTAGAAGAAAAGCAGCGTGTTTTCCCAGCAGCAGTACCATTCCCTGAGTTTGGCTGAGAAGCTGCCAGTTGGAAGGATTCAGGGGTTTAAGGCTAACGTAAGGCAGAGTACAGAGAGATCTTCCTCTGCCCCTCGAAGCAGCCAGCCCTGGGTATGCCGCCGGCAACCTGGGTGGTGGGTTTCCCATGCGCGCGACATCAAATTGGCCGGCGAGGATATTCTGTAGCATACAATTAGAATTTTTGCTTCTAATTTAAAGAAGCAGCTTTTTATATTTTGCTATAAACCACCAAAATCAACCACATCAGAAAATTTTAAAGAAAAAAAAGAAAAAGAAAAAAAGAAAATCACAGAGGATAGTGACAACTGATATTAAACAGCTCTTCACATATGTCCCGATACCACAAGCCTCGCACACCAGCTCGGCTCTCTCCCCGCTGTAAGGAATCCAAATGACTTCAGTGCATAAAACGAACCATATGAATTAATCACTGGCTTTTCTGTCCTCACTCTACAGCGTTATTAATTCAGACTGAAAACTCATGTGCCCCAGAACAAAGAGGGAGCCAGCGAGGGAGCGTGGAGTTCGTTAAGCACTCAGCAATGGAAAGGCAACTGGGAAATGCAAAAGAGCAGGTACCACTTAGGGAGTTGCCATACAAATGGTCATCGATACCCCAAAAAGCAGGGAGGGGGAGGTGGAAAGGAAATAAATAAATAAACCTCCTGCCACAGGAGGCAGAAATGGCGAAGCGAACGGAAACACCTCTAAGGCGGTCGCTCGAAGAATGCGTTCTTTTTAGCGACAGAAATAAGCGTCCGGGCTTTGATGAGAAGAACTTTTCAATCATTAATGGGAAACCTGTCAGGAAAGCTGAGGGCTGAAAGTCAGTAACTGGAAACACGTGTGAAGGGAGCCCCAGAACCAGCCCCGCTACCTCCCGTGATTTATCATCCACCCGAGGCCGCCGCGTAGCTCACGCCGGTCAAGCCCTGCACGGAAGGGAGGAAAAACAACAACAACAACAAAAAGATTTAAAACCCATTTGAAACACGGTAAGGGAACCAACAGCAATTCTAAAATACTTTATTTGTTAAAATAATTACTCTATAAAGCAGCCAATTTTTTTTTTTCCGTTACCGTGTGCAGTGAATTTTACTACAAAAGTTTCTCGTGGGTGAACGTAGCGTTGCTCTTTGGTCTAGAAAACCATTTCAAAGAGATCTATAGCTTCTTAGCGTGACACAACGTCCCACTCTATGTGACTACGCCAGAGGAGAAGTTTTATCACAGATAAAACTTTTTCTTTTATTTCTAAGTATCTAGAATACTTCAAAATAAAGAGCACTGGCAATAAGAGAACTGAGCACAGCCAGCCTCTGGACCAAAAGGAACGAAGAGGAGCCCAGATCCTCTTCCAAGCAATGAATCTGCAGAGAGGGGAGTTTTTAGCAATTACCTGGAATTTCTGGAGCTGCTGGTTGGTCTGTGGAGTTATTTCCATTACAGGCAGTGGCCCCGCAAAGCGGCACGTGTGACAAAACCATACGGGCACCTGCAGCTCCCAGTTCACGTATCAGCAGCAGGTACCAGCAGGAGTTGTTTGTTGTTCAATCACATGAACTGGTTCACAGCAGTTTTATAGCAGGGCTGGTAGAAACAGGAGCTCTTTTGCCTTCTGTGTGTGCATGGCCAGGGACACATCGGTGCCAAACTGATCACTTTCTTTTCCGAGCAGGAAAAGAAGCCGTTGGCAAGTCAGGAATTACTATGGAAATATAACACTTGAGAAGGATAAATTTTCCAAAGAGAAAATGCTGACCCTCAAACAGTGGCAAGTGTCTGGAGGGGTTTTTTTTAATTTCATTTTACTTTAAATTCATAGAAGAGAAGTTCAAGGCACTATTCGTAGCCGTAACTTGGAGTGAAAAAGGTATTTGATAAAATTGTACATTGATTTCTTCTCGACATAAATCCAAAAGGTAAAATTGTGCAACATCAGAACTTTAATAACAACAAACAGATGGGAAAATATTATAATAAATTATTCTAACTGTCCAAGTTGTGTGCCAGGAAGTCTTGGCCAAATTCCTCTGCTTAACTATCTAGACACCATCTTCACTGCATAGATCTGAGCTCTCCCTGTTCCTCTAGGTTGAAGTAGGTGCAGCAAGCAACTTTCTTTGCAAATAAATAAAATAAAATCACCACCTGAGCTACACCCTTGGGCCAACACAACCCTGCAAAACATCAGCAAGGATTTTATACGACAGGCTGTGCTGTGTCACGACACAGAAGGAGCTGCAGCGCTGACTGCAAGACCCAGCAGCTCACGAGAAACCCCTGAGGATGTGGATTTATTCTTGGTCCAAAGTCTGGCTCACTCTCAGGTAAGTTTTAAAGCCCAAACGACACTTGAGATTGAACCTCACCAGCTCTGCAGCAAGGACACGGACAAGAGAGCTCTGAAAACCTTCCAACTCCCTTCCCAAGGGCTCGACAAGCAGCGCAGCTGTAAATCCTGGAGCCTTTTAGGACAAAGATCTCTGCGCCGTGCCCACCGGGGAGCGATGCCGCTCGGTGCCAGCGCCTGCCCCGGGCAGAGCTGGGTGACCTCAGGGTCCCGTGGCCATGCCTGTAGCTCAGCTGCCACATTTGGGGCTGCTCAGCACCAGCGTTGCCCGGGCACCTCCCGGTTGGGCCTGGGGTTACCCTCCTGCTGAAGCCTCGGGATGAGGGCACACACATTACCATGTAAACATCAGCTCCTACCGATGGATTTTCTGCAGCTCAAGTTTAAAGTGTTAAATCAAAAACACTGAATCTTGACTCCAAAGCATTCTCCTCCTCCTCTCCCTGGTCATTAGCTATCAGGCACATCTGCTTTAAAAGCTGGAGAGGTTATATTAAGAAGCAAGCCAGGTAAATGAGAACATAAGCTATTTATCAGCTAAGTGCAAAGCACAAAAAGCAGCACTTGAAAGCTTAGCAAAGTGCAGAATAGATGGGAAGTGCTGCAGCTCTGCATGATCCCCTTGGACACCTCCCTGGTATCTCCTCCCCCCCTTGCTGGCCTTCCCCATCCCTCCAGATATTCCCCAGTGTCTCCAAGTGGAGCGGAGCAGCCCACCGTGCCAGCTCCAAGCTGCTCTTTCCTCCGAGCGAGACACCCAGAACAGCTGGGCAGATCCAGCTCTACTGACGCTGTTCCAGATTTACACCCACAATTTGGCCCTCGTGTTTACCAAGCTGCATTTAAAAAATAAAAAATAAAAAAAAAAAGAATCCTGGCAGCATTTGCCCCCGTGACAAGTGGTGATAACAAATGGCTGTGGGGCAGCTCGAGCAGCCCGTCACTCCCACCACCAAGAGCTTTCCTCCTGCAGCTGCGAGGCCGAGCAGAGACATCACACGGGGGAGCTGAGCTCGGCCACGCGCTCCGGCTCTCCATCAAAAATAACAACATTACCTCAGCGAGCCGAAACAAGGGACGAGAACGATTTCCCCATCGGCTCCTACCCCTCATCCTTCACCTTTCCCATTGCTCCTTTCCCCCAGAGAAGCCCTCCTGACGTCTCCTCCCTACCCTGCACCCAGATTGCTCATCGCTTAATTATATATTGCAGAGCTTGTTTATTCTTGCCCTCACTCTTGACTGGGAGGTGGGGATCATCTTTGCTCTCTCACCCCTTCCACACAGAAGTACCACCCTATTTTTGGAGAATTGCAGGATGACTTTTGCCCTCGGTACCACGTTCAGCTCCCAGGCAGATCACCGCGTGCGAGTGCGGTCGTCCTGCGCTCAGCCCTAACCCCTCCTATGCAGAGGAAAAAAGTCCCTATCTGTGGCTGGCTGGTGACGCCCGACCAGGCTGGAGCTGCAGGATCCAATTCCTGCCTTTGCCATTTCCCACCCATCCCTGGAAGCTGTCCCTGCATGGGCTTGGGCAGCCCAGTCTGCGTGGGCAGCAGAGCCGGCCAGCCCCGAGGAGGTTGAGCAATCCTTGCGGAGAGGCTCAGGCTGCTCAGCTAAAACCACAGCCTGCCGCTCGGGATTCCTTCTCCTTCCCACTTGCAGAAGCAAAGGGCTCCTCCATCCTGCAGCTCCTCCAGCCGAGCTCAAGGTTCGTTGCCGAATTGGACGTGACCCAGCAGGGCTCAGACAAGCAAGGAACGAAACAGAAGATTATCCCTTATCTCCTCCCTGATAAATGTTCATAATAAATGGTAAATCAAACAGGAACCTTGCAAACCTCCACACCTCCACCGTCTGCG
This sequence comes from Megaceryle maxima, assembly GCA_024605025.1. Lineage (NCBI taxonomy): Eukaryota > Metazoa > Chordata > Aves > Coraciiformes > Cerylidae > Megaceryle > Megaceryle maxima. The sequence goes on from JANHGN010027182.1 coordinate 90,104, forward strand.
CCACTAAACCCCTGAGCTGTTTAGTCCGGTTTTAATGGTGGTTTAATCACCTCATAGCCTGAAAACAGAGGATAGAAAACCAAATCCCACCACTATTTTAGGCACCGTGCCTTACCCGAGCAGCAGCCTCTCGCTCTTACGTAGCAGCTTCACACGCAGGTCTGGAAGCACCTTGGGGAAAAGTCTTATCCCCACCTGATGTCCAAGGAAGCAGGATATGGAAGATGCAGTTAATGCTCACCAGGCAAGCGGGACCACGGCCCCAGGCTTATCTCCCTCCCCGCTGATAACAGCCTGTCACAACAACAGGTACGTGCCCTTGGGGATGAACCACCTCCCCCAGCCTTCTGCTGAGCCAAGAGAGGAGCCACTTTCGTTCTTTCTGAGATGCTAAAGCGCAGCATCGCGCACCTTCCTCCTCCTCTCCCAGCCAGCTCTCTCTCTGGCTTCACTACCTGCAGTTCTCCTGCTGTTCCAGGGTTTTCCTAAAGGGATTATGACTGAGACAGGTAATTTTGGTGAGCATCTAGGCACCCCCCCACACCCCATACAGAAGAATATGAAAATACAAAAGAGTTGTGATAAAAGCACCAACTGTTCTGAATCAAGGCACGAGAGCTGAGGTACAGCGGAGATTTCAGCGCTGGAAACTGCAGGGTGGAATTTGCTTTGAAATCCTGACACTTATCTCTTTTTGACTAACATAAAATATGTACCTTGGCTCACGCTGACTTCCTATATACGACTGGGAAGAGGATGGCTTAACGCTGTGGTTTCACCCAGTTTAGAAACGGAAAAGAAACCCATGAGAAAATTATTTCGCTAGACTAAAAATAAATAAATGAATCCAATTTTTTAAGGGAACACGGAGGATGCAACGAGGAGGTGGTCGGAAGTTCTTTGGCTAGGTAGCCTTCTCCTTAAACCAAAACCAGTGACACGAAGCTGTAATGTTCAACCACCAGTTATGGGTATTTAAGAAAATAAAGACATCCCGCTCTCTAGCGTGCTGAAGGGCACGGAGCTCAGTAGGCAGCAGATGCATCAGCTTCGACTTCTGTGCAAAGACAGCACAGATCATATAAAAACACACAAGATATTTCAACTCCCAGTTGCCACAGTAAATTCCTTACTCAAACAAGATGCTTTGGGGATAGCGAGAAAAGCAGCAGCTCCAAGGCTCAAGCTCCCTGAGGTTGTATCTGAGACTCTCAGATGCTCACTCGACACAATTCACCCTGCAGCACAGGCTGTTCTTTGCATATTCACTCTTGGAACGATTTAACTGAAATCTGAAGGTCAAGTGATGCTCAGGAATGCAGTCAAATCCCATTGAGTTTGCAAAGGTACAGGTTTTAAACGGTGCTAAATCATTTTCTTCAGAGAAGTGAATCTGCTCACATTTAAATCTGGGGAGAGGCAAAGAAATGCAGCATTTCTGGTTGCTACCAACCCACAGATTTGAAGGTAACTCAGCTTTGAGGTGCCGCACAGTTCCATTTCTTCACGCTCACAAACCCACTGCTGCAAACACTTTAACGAGTGCAACTGATGCCCAAAATTCCACGTATTATCTCTGGCTGAACTACGACGCCCTTTCCTTCTGATTTAAAGGTGGCAAGACAAAAGGAGTTCCAACAACTTCCAAAACTCTGATTTCATCTTCCCGATGCAGAAATCTGTCCGGACTGGCGCGTTCCCAGAAATAAACTCCCAAAAACGATGTTTTTGGACAAAGGAACTTCAAGAAGAAATCCAGAGGCAGAATTACTGAGAAACACAGAATTTCTGAGGCTGGAATAGACCTCCAAGATCATCAAGTCCAGCCTACGACCCAACACCACGACATCAGCCAGACCCTGGCACCAAGCGCCACATCCAATCTTTCCTTAAACACCTCCAGGGATGGCGACTCCACCACCTCCCTGGGCAGTCCATTCCAGTGTCTCATCACCTCTTCTGTGAGGAAGTGCTTCCTAATATCCAACCTAACCCTCCCCTGACAGTTCCATTCATGTGGTCACTCATTTTTGCCTCCATTTCTGCAAAGACAGTGAAGAGTGGCAGCTTGTGCCCTGCTCTGGGGAAGATCAAACATGACCTCTGGTTCTCACTCCACTGTCCAACACCGATACTTCCACCTGTCTTTATATGGGGACTGAACACAGAAAATGCCAGAAACTTCAAAATACAGACCCGAGAAGAAACACACAGGCTCTAAAAAGGGACTCTGCCAACATAAAACATTAACCTCTTTAGCCCTCGGTGGCATCAACCAGTCAAACACACACCCTTAAGAGGACAACTCAAAAGAAGGAGAGAACCAAACCCACACAACACTCTCCTCCCAGCAAGAAAAAGGAGGTGGTAAAGACAGATGAGAGCACACTAGGATACGTCCCCTGAAACCAGCACTTGATTTTATTGGCCAGGTCAATGGATTAATACTGGTTTTTAACACATGTACCAACCACACACGGGCAGGAATGCTGAAGTGCTGTTCCTCCTTCCAAAATACCACTTCTACTGCACTGATGTCACTGCTCCCTCCAAATCCGTGCTGCACCAGCTGAGATTTTGCACAGAGGCATTCAGGGTACGGTGCAGGTCTGCTGATGGTCCTCCAAAGAGCTTTTCAAATCTTATGACTGACCCTTTAACCTGTCCCGAACCACAGGGTGCTGCTGCTCATCAGACATTCCTGATGGAAAGCATCCAGAAATCTATGGACTTCTACTCAAACCTCCACACTCCAGATCAAATCCAGACTAAAGGAAGGATGAAGAACATCCTGACAGAGTTGGACACCTTAAAAAGGGCCTGTACTCTCACCAACATTCCTCAAAGCTCCACACTTAACTTCCTTTTGCCAAATCCCAAGTCCTCAACCCTTCAGTTTGTAATTCTACCGTATACCTCAGGAACACTCAACAAGACCCACCATCCCCAAGAACAGCGGTGCTCCAAAACTTGACATTCAGAGCTGTAATCATCCCCCCTAAATTACTGCCGTAAAACTTCAACGCGATGTCGATCAGGTCAGAAAAAGGACATTTGAATGGTTAACCAGACATCGATAAATCAGATGCACGTTAGAAATGACAGTGTGGTTAATGGAAAATGAAACTGCCAGAAGTTCCTTGGATGTCCTTCAGTGTATTATTGTTATTATTCGGGGGTTAGTCTGCACATCAAGGTTTATTTAACTTCCGAAGGAAAAAAAAAAAGAAAAATAATAGAAAAATAAAACTAAAACTTGTTCTCCCATGCCAGACTTGCCCTTTTGATCGAAGCACGCCTTGAAGACAGCTCTGCCCGTCTCTCATCATCCTCCATCAAACGCTTGGCGATACCACAAGGCATTTAAATAGCGTCTTGCTGTGAAGCATCAGCCTGGGGAAGCCAACCCCGTCATGGAGCTAATCCATTGTTTTCACTGGATTCTCCCCAACTTGTCTTTCTTGTTAAAAAGCAGGGGAAAAAAAAAAAAATCCCCCAAACTTTACTCTCTGTCCCCCACTTTTGAGGCCTATTATGCTTTTAGCTTGGCCTTTTGGCTTGCGAGACACGCTCACTGGAAGCGACCGCGTTCTAAATGGTAAAGCCAAGGAGGTGGACGATGCCTGGGCTGCGCTGACTCTTGACATTCAGGATGACTGGCAAATATTTCAGGGACAACAAGAGTGCCACTGGTCCTGCTTGGCAGCTCCCAGCTGCACGCTGAAGATCCTTCAAACACAGTGACACGTAGGTGAAGGTGGCACAATTCTGAAGCAGAAAAACCAGCAGTAACCCATAAATGAAGGGAGGACTAAAGCCGAGCAGCGCTTAACAAAGCCCCGTTTCAAACAGTTGCCTGGGCTTTGTTGTTAAAAATAGAGCAAAAGGAAAAAAAAAAAAGCCTAGTACAGTATGTACAGGAACATTTTTTGTGGCTACTGTACAACATTAGCCCTGCTGAACTGAAGACTTTGCTCCAGTTTTGCAGAGGGAAAAAAATTCAATCAATCATAGAGGAACAACCAAGCAACAACTGACGGCCCTTGGTACAACTGCCGTAACCTTCTCTAACCCCCATCATCCTCAGCAGGGTGATACCTGCCTGGTTACCTTTCCAGAGCCATCTGAGCTGATGGGAGCTCTGCAGATGGGACTCTCAACCACACCACAGCTCCCCATCCCTCCTCACCACTGAAGCGGTCCCAGATCTGAGCCCTGCAGCAGGGCTGGGCAGGTGGAAGGAGCTCTGCTCTTCCAAACCATGTAAAAAGAGCTGAGGATCTTATTGCTGGGGTCATTCAAATTCCCACTGGCTTTTCTGAAGGAGTGGGGAAATTAATCACCTCTCCCCTCGCCAGCCACCCCCCAACCGTTTAATTACACTTGCCCCCCTTAACCCCCCCCCCCCCCCAAAAAAAACCCCAACAAGTGGACATTGTGTTGGGGTCACCCCGTCCCAGGACGTGCACTGTCTCTAGGTCTTCTTTAGACACAACCCGAAGCGGTGGCAGCTTTTGCTGGTGGGCAGCATCTCCCTTGCCTATTGTAAGTTTGGAACAATTTATTTATTTATTTATTTATTTTTGAAAAAGAAATGCCTTCTTTTTTTCCACACAAACAAGTAGCAATCAGTCCAAGCTGGGATGTTTGGACATCAGTCAAACCCTGCTCAAAAATTTCAGCACCATCAGAGCCAGGGTCTTTGTCCAGAGACACCTCTCTATGAAAAAGGCTGCTATGAAGGTTTGCTTTTCTTTTTTAAAGCAGCGAGCTGGCACTTTTATTAACCCTTGTCTTGTTTTTGCTTTTGCACAGGAAGCCGTAACTGGGAATGCTGCACAAAGTCACCAGTTTAATGGGTGGGCTTAGCACAAAATCCGAGGCAGCCTCAGGATAGAAGATAACAGAGACCATAACGGGAGATAAGGAGAACGAGTCCTGGCTTTATAACGCACCCAAGTGAGCTCAGTGGCAGCACCAAACCGTGCAGGTGTATCTGTGAACTCTCACATACTTCTAGCAATTAATCAAACTGCATTGTCTTTCTCCTAAAAGATGCTCAGACTTCAATTAAATACCTCCATAAACAAATATTCTCTCGTTAGAAGCTTATTAAAAGGATAAAAATTGAAGCAGGCGTTGATGCCACTGTGGAAAGGACAAGAAAATCCTCTCCTTACAAAGGCAGAAAAGCACCCAAAAGAGGAGGATGCATTTGAGGAGAAATCACAAGGGTTCTGCAGCTCTGGATACAACACTCCTGCTATTTGGAAAAAAAAAAGAAAAAAAAAAAAAACAAACAAACAACAAACAAACCCACAAGAAACAGGAGCTCTTTAAAAGATGATAAATGCAAATAACCACATCTGCTCCAGTCAAACTGGGCATCGCAGCTCGAGCTGTGCAACAGCAGCCGAGAGCTCGCCAGAGACCAGCGCTCGTGAGCGAGCCCAGCGCCGACCAAACAACGGGGCTGCCTGTGGCTGCTCCAGCAGACAGAGGCTCCTGGGTCCTCGGGCTGGCTCTGCCCCGTTTTGAAGCACACGCTGAACAAAATACCCTGTAATCCACTGCATTCCAAGAGCCGTACACGACGTCTAGGCTACCAGATCACCTAGGCTTCTTTCCTTTTGCTGTTTGATCTTTAATTATAGAATCACTGAATCGCCTTGGTTGGAAGAGACCTTTCAGATCATGGAATCCAACCATCAACCCAGCACTGCCAGGGCACCACTGACCCATGGCCCTCAGCATCACAGCTCCACGGGGGGCTTGGAAACCCCTCCAGGGTTCACGGGGACTCCACCCCTACCCTGGGCAGCCTGGGACAGGGCTGGACAACCCTGGAGGGGAAGAAATTGTTCCTCAGCTCCAACCTGAACCTCCCCTGGGGCAACTGGAGGCCAGTTCCTCTTGTCCTGTTGCTTGATCCTTAGGAGAAAAGCCCAATGCCGCCTGGCTCCAGCCTCTTGTCAGGGAGCTGTCAAGAGCCAGAAGGTCTCCCCTGAGCCTCCTTTGCTCCAGGCTGAGCAATCCCAGGTCCCTCAGCCACTCCTCACCACCCTTGTTCTCTTGATTTCCAGTAACGCAGGTTTTCCAGTAGACTGGACTCATCACTAATGAAAACCCACACACACATTCTGCATTCCCACCATACCTTCAATGCCAAGGTTTCAAAGAGCTGCAGCAATTTAGGCCCTTGCTCATCACATGCACGCACCCGGCCAAGCTGCTGGATCTCCACGGCTGCTCCCTGTAATGACTTCATAAAGGCTTTGTGCTTTTACACAGTTATATCCCAGCTGCAGGAGGGCTAAAGACAACAAATCCATAATATGGGCAGAACATCCCTGACCTAGCCCCAGCTGAAGGCACTGACTGTCCATAGATGCTTTCTGGATTGAACTGAAACAGTAAATCTGCTCGTAACGGATGCCACGTACCGTGCAGCACTGCAGCTCTGCTCCACCAAGAGCTAAAAGCTTGGCTGAAGCGCCTCAGACTGAAACAGGAGCTAACATCTCTCAGCCACGCCAACAACAGATGCTTGCCTTCTAATGGTGGCTGACGTTTTTCCACCCTAGGAGAGACAAAGATCCAACTTCTCGGCTTTAAAATTAATATGGGAGGAAATTTCAGTTAACTTCACTTTGGCAACTCATGAAGGCGAGAGCCTTACCACAGAGAGCTCTGCTCCTACGAGCCACCCCATCCTCCTTTTTCTGAGGAAAATCTCTGCCTGCAAAAAGCATTTTTGTTTGTTTCCTTTTTATTAAGGCTGGGACAAAAGTCAGTCACAAGAGCTGTGGAGAAACAATTTGCTTAGGGAAAGGGTTTCCCAGTTTCTGCAAGACCAGCGTTCCCATTCCACCCACTTACATTCCTGTATTGAGAGAAAATAAAAATCACATCCGCAGGCCGGTCATCGGTTACACAGGTCGAGATCCAGGCAACATGGCAAACGGCTGAAAGGAAATTACTTGCGTGGAAAGATCTTGTTTGAAGAAGTTCAGCACTCACCCCAGCACCACCACTTCCATCGGTCCTTGTTAGGAAGTATTTTATCCCTTAAAATCATTTGCATAATTGCCGCAATCAAAAGCACTACTTTAGAGTAATAACTTTAATGGCAGATTTTTCCTTAAACATGCTTCTTAAAAGGCACCTCCCAAGGTTGGTGCATCCATACGCCAGGAAAACTACAGACAGGAGATGACGCTCAGGAAACACGCGGTGTGGAGAGGGACCACTTGAGTTTTGGGTTGTAGCTTTATGAGGCTCAAAATGTATCCCAGAACCTAAACCCTTGTCAGGTAAACAGCAGCCTAGTTGGTACATCGACAGCTCCCTGGGTTTCTTCTATCAGTATTGGTATTTACTGTCCGTAACCTCATCAGGGGGAATCTCAATTCTTTCCAGGCTAAAATGAGGTCTTGGAAATGAGAGCTCACATCTCACTCTTCAGCTTGCCCTCCCTGACTACAGGTTAGCAATGAAAAACAGAAAGCCTGACAAGCGGATTTGCCACGTACGGCAGCTCCCCAGGGGCTGGATCGTTACTTTGGGGACGGACCAGGAACAGCTGGACAGTCATTTCAGCAGCCAGACAACAAAGAACCCCAGCAGTAAGATATTAAATACAGCTTATAAGTTTTGCCTTAGTTTATCAGCCTTCAGTTCAGTAGTTGCAGACGTCTACAAAGAGGCAAACTACTGTACCAAATATATGGAGAGAGAGAGGAAAACTGGATGTCCCTTCTCCAAAGACCTTGTGGTTTCAGGAGACACTGCAGGAAGCCTGGCCAAGCAGCCAGGCACACGGATGAGGAGGGAATAAGTACAAAGGTGATGGCTGCTCAGCATTTTGAGGGCATGGGATTTGCTATGGCAATTTTCTTCCCAAGTAGGAGCTCAGGCCTGCTTGGAGACGTGAGCACAAGAACATGATGATCACAGTTACAGGGCTTCAGTAGCATTGTAATAGTTTTGGTTTGTTTGTTTGTTAAGATGGGCAAGAACCACTGGCTTTGTTTGGAGTATAAAACACAGCCTTTGAGCAAACAAACTAAGATCCAACTGGAAGTTAGCAGCAGAAGCTAACTGGGATTTCCACCCTCCAGCTCCCGCATGTTATTCCGAGGTCTGTGTCCTCCAGATAACACAGCTTCATTTCAAACCCTGAGGTGTTCCACCAATGCAGCCGCATCACCAGCTGAGTGATGGGATGGCTGCTCCTCCTGGGAAGCTAAGCCAGGACCCTGGGAGCATCGTGGCTTTGCCCCGGTGGCCCCCCCCCCTTGCCCATAGGGCAGCATCACCAGGGGCCTGGAGGCGGGGGGGGGGGGGGTGAACACCTCCACTTACCCAAGGTTCTCAAATGAGTCAGGCCTGAATGAAGGCATGTTGCCCTTTAATGCAGGTCTAATTACATTAAAACAAAATGCTTTCGTGAACATGGAGAAAGGCTGGGGAGAGAATCAGACAAGCTATAAATTAAAGCAGAGGATATGAATACCATGCAAGCTGCAGTGTTAGGGTTAACGTGGGTCTGGAAACAGTTTAGAGAAAACCTGGTGTGGCTAGAGGCCAGCTCTGAGTTTAGTTGCTTTGGGCTAATCGTTTCCTTCAGGCAGGCTACTCTAGCACACTAATAGGTTTTAATAAAAACTTCCAATTGGGCCAGTAAACCCCTCATTAAGCTGTTTTTAAAGCATGAATTTAAGAGCGGCGAGGGTAAAAGGTCATGAGGAGTATTTAATTCACAACGGCTGGCAAAAGGTGCTGTTGTGATTGAAAACACCAGAGTTCAAGTGTCCAGGGCCACATAAACATCCGACTCTGTCACTAGACCTGGTTAAGTGACAGCTTGAAAAATAGATTTAATAAGACAGAGAGAAAAGTTTCCCACTCTTACACGAGCAATAGGAACAGCAGATCACAATATTAGCCAGGAACAGTGGGTGAGCAGCCCCGTCCCTCCCATCTCGGCATGGGGAGGATGAATAAATAGCAGCCTATGGCCATCTGGGTGTTCAACCCCGCAGCGATTCCCAGGGGCTTACTGGGACGCTGGCTCCGCCGTCTCCTGCTGCGAACGGAACAAAGTTCTCCGGGAATAACACAGAGCAACTCGTCCTCCACGTCCTGCTGCCAGTATCTCTCCCACACGCCGTCTGTGCGGCGAGCGACCGGAGCTGCGAGTGCCCCCGGGTGCTAACAATGCCACGGGGGAAAGCAAAACTCCGCCAGAGAAGTCATAGAATGGTTCTGGCTGGAAGAGACCTTCAAGATCATCGAGTCCAACCTTATTCCCAGCCCTATCAAAACCACTAAACCATGGCCCTAAACTATTCTCTGGTACTCGGGCAGCCTCACGCCCACCACGCAGATGCAGCAGATGGTGGGCAGGAATCCACGGGTTAGCTCTGGGTGGGCACCGTTCGGTCCAGACGCAGCCCCACAATGAAGCTTTGGACCTGCACTAGGCAAGTTTGAGCTCAGTCATTTCAACTTACTCTTGTTTTGAAGAAAGACTGAGGGGACTGGGGCTGTTTAGTCTGGAGAGGAGAAGACTGAGAGGGGACCTTATTAATGTCTATAAAGATCTGAAGGGTGGGGGTCAAATGGAAGGGGCCAATCTCTTTCTGTAGTGCCCAGCAATAGGACAAGGAACACTGGGTATAAACTGGAGCATAGAAGGTTCCACCTCAACATGAGGAGGAACTTCTTTACTGGGAGGGTGATGGAGCCTGGCCCAGGCTGCCCAGAGAGGTTGTGGAGTCTCCTGCTCTGGAGACCTTCAAAACCCATCTGGCTCTGTTCCTGTGTGGGCTGCCCTGGGTGACCCTGCTCTGGCAGGGGGGTTGGACTCGATGATCTCCGGAGGTCCCTTCCAACCCCTACCATTCTGTGAACCCATCTGCAGCAGATCTTGTCTTGGACTGCCTGTGCAGACCAGAGCATGGTAACCGATCTTCAGTAGAACTTCTTCACAGTTTGATAACCCAGTGTGCTGCTTCTCACTCTTCTTTTTTCCTGGGACTCTAAAATTTGCATGGAAAACCACATCAAGCAACATGGTGTTGTCATTCTCCTTGTGTTTGCAGCTCCCACCAGTCCCTTGCTGGCATCCAAGCAGATCCTGGAATAAAAAAAAAGATCAGCTTTGAGGAAGATTTATTGAAGCTGGCAGCCTTTCTCCAAGGCTGTCATTCCAGTTCTGCTATCCTTGCCCTTGGATGAGAGGCCGCTGGGCAGGATTGCAGGTTGCGAGTTGGCTCATTGGCATGAAGTCCACAACCTGTCAAGCTTGGTAGAAATGCTGAAATTTTCAGTGAGGTTCAGATTTGAGTTTAGTGGGTGTGAGGAGTGTTAGAAATCCAGGGTAATTACAGTGGAATTATCTTGTTACACGTGAGAGGCTCTTCACGGGAGCTTCTTTGTAATCTGAGGGTCTGATTTAGGCTTGATTCTTAATTTCTCCTATTACTGTTTAAAGTATTAAAAAAAAAAAAAAAAGAAAAAAAGTCCTCTGCTCAATTAACAGAGGATGGAAGTATTGTGCTTAGATCAAAGCCAGAGTGTTGTGAAATCCTTCAGTTGCAAGAAAATAACCATTTCCACACCAAAATGTGAAGTGGTCACCCTCTGATAAACACCACCTTTTTATGAATTTAATTAGAAAACATTTATTTCATCTGATAATCTTGGGAGTGCTGGAAAGGTATGTTAGTTGCCAGGACAACCCATTCCTTTTTCTTTTTTCTTCTTTTTTTTTTTTTTTTTAATCTTTATTTTTCCTCCCCCCCTTTACTTCTCTTATGTCACTTTTGATCACTTCATCTTGAAAGGAGATTTGATTATTTAGGAATTCAGGCTGGCTTGATTGAAAGGCAGATATTTTGGTTGGTTGGTTTTTGTGGGGTTTTTTGGTTTTTTGGTTTTTTTTAAGTTAATGTAGTTTGTGGAGCTCTTCTTGCTGAGTCCCTCTGTGTTCATCCCTGTCCTCTATGGAAAGTCACGGCAAGACAAGGGAAGCAGCAGGAATGACAGGGACGGCTGCAAAAGCGGAGCAGAGGAAGCAAACAAGCAGCACATCTCCCCTCTTCCTCCCCAAATGCCTCTTTCCTGCACATCTCAGCTCTGCTCGAGTCCTTGAGCTGTCTGCCCGAGTTAGTTTTGTGACGTGGGACACGGTGTGAGATCCGTGAGCGCACACAGCAGCAAAGCTCCTGGGGCAAAATGAGGGTAGCTCGGAAAGTCTGTCTGATTTGGGCCAGTTTCCTGGAAAAAAAACCTCTTTCTCTCTCTCTCCTATCCTTGCCTCCCTGCTGTAATACTCTGAATTTCAGGTTGAGGTTTATTTTTAATGACTTAAGAAGCAAGTAAACCCAAAACAAGTCATGCGCGCAAAGCTTTGCTTTCCTGACCAAGGCTGGTTAAACCCAACTTCTGGTCTTGCACCAAGCAGATGCCACCTGCAGCCCTTCCTCCAGCCTCATGGAAGAGTTAGTTGTGGCAGGTCCATCCATTGCCATGGGAGCAGGTCAGTCACTGGAGGAAGAAACCCTGACAAAATACCAAAAAACTCCAAATTTCAGTGCAGCCATCCTAGACTGGGTGAAACCCTGGACAGACCTGGCTTAGGGCAACCCTTGGATGGATGGCACAGATCTGGAACGTGCTCTACAGAAGAGGTTTATCAGGGGGTGCAGCCATGGCAGGGGTGAAGCTCTGAGTGTTTTGCCTAGGACAGGTTGATGGATTGATTGAAGTCAGCAGAGGAATAATGTTCCCTCTGGTCCCTGGGTTGAGGCTGTGGGTATCCAGGATGAGTTCTGCAGGGCCACTTTTATGGAGAGGAAAAAATGATATATTTAATGTATTTAATATATATAACACATAGGTAATACATACATAACTAAATAATAGATATTAATACATACAGGAGGGAGAGGAACAGCTCCCTTATGAGGAAAGGCTGAGGGAGCTGGGGCTCTTTAGTTTGGAGGAGACTGAGGGGTGACCTCGTTAATGTTTAAAAGATGTCAAGAGCGAGTGTCAGGAGGATGGAGCCAGGCTTTGCTCAGTGACATCTTGTGATAGGACAAGGGGCGAGGGTGCAAGCTGGAGCATAGGAGGCTCCATGTAAACGTAAGGAGAAACTTTTTTGTGGTGAGAGTGACAGAGCCTGGAACAGGCTGCCCAGGGAGGTAGTGGAGTCTCCTTCTCTGGAGATGTTCCAAACCCACCTGGATCTGTTCCTGTGTGACCTGCTCTAGGTGATCCTGCTTTGGCAGGAGGGTTGGACTCGATGATCTTTCAAGGTCCTTTCCAACCCCTAAGGTTCTGTGATATTTAATCCACAGTGCTGGGGGGTTCACTTTGCAGTCATGAGATGACGAAGCATGTTCATGTCTAGCGCAATGACAGGACTTTTATACCTCCCAAATACCTCTCAACTTTAGGAGGGCAAATGCCAACCCCTCACGCAGCAACTGGGACTTAACCCCTTGTCAAGGTCAAGCCCTGGCTCTCCCTGGGGAGCTCAAGCCTGAGCTGTCACCATTTCCCTGCTGAGCTTGTGAAAGGAGCAGCATCAGTAAAATTCCTGGCTTGCTGCAGCCGGTGGGAGATGCCCTATTTGTATTCACAGGGTGTGATGTCAATGCTAATTTTTTATGTTATTTATTTATTTTTATTTTTTTGAAATGTGAATCTCATGCATAGGGGATTTGGGAAGGAAATGTTTCCAAGTGTATTATTTACATATAAAAATGCAGTGCGGGGAGGTTCAGGTCGGTCCCTACTGGTGTAGGGGTTTTCCATCCCCCTGGTGTAACTGTAGCTTTAGATTACAAAGATATTTGTTTCTTATTCAACCTAAATTGCTGGGAAAGAAGAAAAAAAAAAAAGGAAAAAAACTACAGAATACATAAAAGAATTGTAGCTGGATTGCAGTGCTTTACAGGGAGATAATTTTGCTGATTAGTTTTGGTGCTGTTCCCACGTTACACAATGTCACACAAATCCCAGTGAGCAGCCAGCCCAGATGTTTGATTTTTATTGCTTTTACATAAGATTGGGATTCAGGAATGGATTCGGAGTATTTGGGAAGCCTAAATGGTGTCCTGCCAGATGATGTGTTGCCTCTTTGCCTGGGTTGTCCTGTTTTGCATCAGACCTTCCTGGAAAAAAAAAAAAAAGTGGACTTTTCACCTTTTCTTTTCCTACTTTGAAGTAATCACTATGGCTGTGTCTTCTTTAATAATAGCATGATGCAAAACACTGTTGACTTAAAAATTCAACTGAAATTCATATTTGGTGGAGCTGTGAGGGGAAAATGGGTAGAAACATTTTAAGGGAAAGATACAGGGTTGGCAGTGCACTGAGGAGCCTGCAACTCAGGAGTGGTGCTGCTGAGTTGTTTGCACATGGAAAAAGGGGAAGATAATCAAATGGATCAAAACTAGAGGTGGGCTGATTCAGATTGGACATTAGGAAGAAGTTCTTCACCATGAGGGTGGGGAGACACTGGAACAGGTTGCCCAGAGAGGAGGTGGAAGCCCCATCCCTGGAAGTTTTTAAGCCCAGGCTGGATGGGGCTCTGAGCAACCTGCTCTAGTGGGAGATGTCCCTGCCCATGGCAGGGGGGTTGGAACCAGATGATC